>JAJIYU010007914.1:0-18570 GCA_030144865.1 Tinospora cordifolia | reverse complement strand
TATGTTCCAGAGGCTGAGCGGGAACGTGAGAAGATAGAGTTTCTGAGCTTACGCCAGGGGACCATGACAGTGAGAGAGTATACCCATCGGTTCCTACAGTTGGAGGCGTATGCATCCTGGATAGTATCTGAGCCGAGAAAGAGGGCTGGGTTTTATCGACGAGGACTGAGTGTTGTTATTAGACAAACGACTACCACGTCGAGGGCCCAGACCTTAAAGGAGATCCAGAGGGAGGCCGAGCGATATGAGATGGACGGGTTAGATGGACGTCCTGAGATCTCCATTATATCGAGTAACACTCAGTAGACACAGTCACAGACTCAGCCACCATATAGAGGTGGATCCGGAGGATTTAGGGGTCATGGTTGTTACCAGAGGCACAAGAAGAGAAAATTTTCTGAGAGCACCGCTCTCGGACAGGCGACTACGACAGTTGTTGCACTTGCGGCCACTCCTATTCAGTCATAGTCACCGACAGAGTAGCAGAGTGCATTTTATGGGGGTCGAGGTCAAGGCCGCGGGTAGAGTCAAGGCTACCAGGGAGGACAGAGGCCACCCCTTACATGTTTCTAATGTGGACAGGTTGGACACAAGAAGGCAGAGTGTCCAACTTTGACGGCAGGTCCCAGTTCTATCACTCTTACCTTCAGAGACAAAGCACAGGCTGTTACAAAGCCTGACCCCGACTCGACGAGTACCTTGGTGGAAGGTACCGTTTCACTTCATGATTCATCTATATATGTGTTGATTGATGCTGATTCTACCCTATCTTTTATTTCTAGATGTGTTGTGGATAGATTAGGGCTTAGACCAGTTAGATTTCCCACCTATTTGATATTGAATACTACTGCTAGGGAGCGCATCTACCCCAACATGATCTGTGGGGGGTGCGTACTTAGATTGGGAAACTTTAAGACTATTATGGACCTCCGAATGTTGCAGTTTCTCGAGTTCGATGCCATACTCGGGATAGATTGGTTGGTTGCATACCACGCACATGTCGACTGCTTCTCCAAGAGGGTTGTATTCCAAATCCCAAGGTGACCCATTATTGTCTTTCAGGGTAGAGCTTCCGATAGGCAGAGCACCCATGGCAGGTTGTTTACACAACATGACATGGACATTCTGGTTGGTTTGACCACCATAGATGAGGGACCTTCACAGTCGAGTATCGATGAGATTCCAGTCGCCAAAGATTTCCCAGACATGTTCCCCGAGGATCTACCCGGCTTGCCCCCTAAGCAAGAGATCTACTTCATCATCGAGGCCATTCCAGGGATGTGACAAGTGTCGATTCCTCCTTATCGCATGGCGCCAAAGGAGTTACAAGACCTGAAGGTCCAGCTAGAGGAGTTGCTAAGTAAGGATTTCATTACCCCTAATCTGTCACCTTGGGGAGCTCCAGTATTGTTTGTGAAGAAGAAGGATGGGAGCCTCCGCTTATCTATAGATTATAGATAGTTGACAAGGTAACGATCAAGAATAAGTACCATCTTCCCTGTATTGACGACTTGTTTGATCAGCTTAGGGGTGCCAAGGTGTTTTCAAAGACTAATTTGAGATTGGGGTACCACCAGCTGAGGGTCAGGGAAGAGGATGTGCAGAAGACAACATTCAGCATTAGATATGGGCACTATGAGTTCTTAGTCATGCCATTCAGCGTGACGAATGCCCCTACTATGTTTATGGACCACATGCAGAGTGTGTTTCGGCCATACCTTGATACCTTTGTGATTATCTTCATTGATGATATTTTGATTTATTCAAGGTCTTGAGAAAAGCATGCCGAGCACTTGAGGATCGCATTGCAAACCTTGAGGGAGCATAGGTTGTATGCCAAGTTCAGCAAGTGCGAGTTTTGGTTGTCAGAGGTCCAATTTTTGGGTCACGTGGTTAGAGTTGAGGGTATTTCTATTGATCAAGCTAAGATTGAGGCGATTATCAGCTGGCAGAGGCCTACCGCGGTGATTAAGATTCGTAGCTTCTTGGGTTTAGCCGGCTATTATCGCCATTTCGTCAAGAACTTTTCGAAGATTGTTGTTCTGATGATGAAGCTAACCAAGAAGGATACTCCATTTATATGGGATTATGGATGTGAGAATGCCTTTCTCGAGCTTAAGCAAAGACTGACATCTACTCCAGTGCTAGTGTTGCCAGAGCCCGGCCGAGAGCTGACTATAGACACTGATGCATCACAGATAGGCCTTGGCTGTGTGCTGATGCAGGATGACGGGGTTGTCACTTTTGCCTCGCGACAGTTGAAAGTTCATGAGAGGAATTACCTCGCACATGACTTAGAGCTGGTAGCGGTAGTGTTCGCGCTAAAGATATGGCGACATTACCTCTATGGAGAGCGTTTCACGCTCTATTTGGATCACAAGAGCCTCAGGTATCTGTTCTCACCGAAGGATCTGAACATGAGACAGAGGCGATGGATGGAGCTATTGAAGCACTATGACTTTACTATCGAATACCACCAAGGGAAGGCTAACATAGTGGTTGATGCTTTGAGTCGAAAATGGGTCAAGACTACCTGCATGGCTAGACACATGTTGCATGAGTGGAGGATGATTGACTTTGCCACAGTTATGAGTATCCGCGAGTCATCCTCTAAGGTTCAGGAGATCACGGAGGGACAACCAGTTCAGGTTCAGGAGATCACGGAGGGACAGCCTCGTGATGTGGCCTATGATATGTTCAGAGGTTGGGCTAAGGACACTTCTTGTGGAGAGTGGTCACGTGATTCACAGGGTCCACTAAGGTTTAGGGGACGACTATGGGTAGCAGATGATGCTGGCCTGAGACGTAGTGTACTTAAGGAGGTATACCGTTCAAGATACGTTGTTCATCCGGGTGCCAATAAGATATATCAAGATGCTGAACGTACATATTGGTGGCCCAGGATGAAGCGGGACATAGCAGTCTTTATCCAGCGATGTGATACTTGCCAACAGGTCAAGGCTAAGCACCAAAGACTCGGTGGACCCTTACAGCCCCTATCTATACTGGAGTGGAAGTGGGAACACATAACCATGGACTTCGTTATAGTACTGCTTCATACACAAAGGAGACATGACGCAGTTTTGGTAGTTGTGGATCGTTTGACGAAGTCAACTCACTTTCTTGCTATGAGTACTAAGGATTCAATGGAACGGTTGAGCCACCTTTACATTAGAGAGATTATAAGGCAACGTGGGGTTCCCTTGTCCATTGTATCTGATAGAGATGCTAAGTTCATGTCCTGGTTTTGGCAGGCATTGCAGACTCAGTTGGGGACAAAGGTGAACCTTAACACAGCATTCCATCCGCAGACTGATGGCTAATCTAAGCGAGTGATCCAGATTTTGGAGGACATGTTACGCTCTTGTGTTATAGATTTTGGTGGTAGCTGGGAAGATCACTTGGCCTTATGCAAGTTTGCTTATAATAATAGCTACCAGTCGAGCATCGGGATGGCACCATTTGAGGCGTTGTATGGTCGACCATGTAGATCCCCTGCTTGTTGGGCTAAGATAGGTGAGGGAGCAGTCTTGGGCCCCACCTTCATACATATGGCAGTATTGTTATATCTTGGAAGTCTACGAAACAAACATTAGTTGCTACATCTACAAATCATGCTAAAATATTAGCAATTCATGAGGCAAGTCGAGAATGTGTTTGGTTAAGATCAATGATTCAACATATTAAAGGGACTTGTGGTTTACCTTCGAAGAATGATGCTGCAACAATATTATATGAAGATAAAGTTGCTTGCATCACACAACTAAAAGGAGGATACATAAAAGGAGATAGAATAAAACATATTTTGTCAATGTTCTCCACACATGATCGTCAAATGAATGGTGATATTGAAGTTCAACAAATTCGTTGAAGTGACAATTTGGCAGATATGTTTACAAAGGCTTTACTGACTACACTATTTGAAAAGTTTGTTCATAATATTGGGATGCGTAGGCTAAGAGATCTTAAATGATATCATCAATGGGGAGAGAATAAAAAGGAGTTATTGATTAGTACACTATACTGTTTTTACCCTTAGCTAAGGTTTTGTTCCACTGAATTTTCCTTGTAAGGTTTTTAACGAGGCGGTTCTAACAATATTATAAGACTCCATAAGAATATGTACTCGTTTTCCTTCTAGATCTTTTTTTTCAACTGGGTTTTATCTAGTAAGGTTTTAATGTGGTATATTCTCATATAAAATGCATTCAAAGGGGGAAGTGTTATAAATAATAATATTGAAATATTGAAGTGTTATAAATAATAATATTGAAAATGCCTTTGTAACCTCTATAACATTTAGTATTTTGTAACTTCTAATCCCATAATGTCCAAATTAATCAGATTATTTAAATATTATCATTACGAGTGATGTAACTCCCTATTCTAAAAAACTATATAAATGGGTCTTGTGTCTCGTAGAAATCATCAATAAAGAGAACAATTTTCTCTTGAAATTATTTCTTCTCTCCAGTGTTCTTGAGTTTTCTTCCTCTTCTCTTAGAGAAATTCTTGCATTTTTCAATTTGTTCCAGTTTGATTTATAACATAATAATATCAAGAAAAAATAGGAAGAGCAAGAAAAACATCTAAAAAATCTCTAAATGTGTTATATATTTTTTATACTTATAATTTATAATTATCATTTATTTAATTTTGTTATAAAATATATACTCAACTTTTGGAACAAAAAAAAAACCTAAACAATAATAATGCGTTCAGAAAATGAAATGACTAATTTAAATATTGAGGATCAATTAGAGGTCGAACCCCAAAATGATTTAGGAAAGGACGAGAGAGCCTTTAGTGGGTGAACCTTTCTTTCCATGAAGGAAACGACAAATTGGTGGCTGACCTTAAAATTAATGTCATGCTTGGCAATCGCAAACCTTAAAACAAGAAGTAAAAATAATTAGATCAAAATACCTCATTTGTAATACTCAAAATTTAAACTTTTAGTTGTCAATATTAACTCAACTCAATTATAATTTAATTTAAACTTTCGGTTATGAAATAGTTTATTTTGCTATTAAAACAAGCTTACTACAAAAACTTAAAAGAATTATTTCGAAGTTAAAACAATAGAACTAGAAAACAAGCTTCATATCAAAATGCTTGAAACATTGAGGAGAATCAATGAAAAATATAAAAAATGAGGAAAGAAAAGAGAAGCGCCAAAATTTATAAAAACACCACAAAGTGTGTGGCATCGTGAGCTACAATACTGCCATTATACTAAAATCACAACTATGCCCTGTTTCGGTGGGTGTCATGCATTTCACATGATTAACCACTCGAGATCTACTTTAACTCTTGGTTTATATTTACAAGATGTTTCTAATCCTATCTTTGGTGTTCATTGTTACTTATATGGTTGTAGTAAATTGTTCATGAAAGGTACACCAAAGTGTCCACTTTTTTGGGCTTTTCGTACCCAATTTGCAATCTACAGGACTATGGACTAGGGTTTTCATTTCTAGTTGCTTCTCTTCAATTCCGAACCACACCCTACTTAATATTAAGGTGCAACTTTTGCTCTAAGCTTTTAATACTAGAGTACATGGAAATCCCATTTTGGGTGCTTTCATGCTCATTTTGCCCTAAATTAAGGTCATACCTTTAAAGATTTATTTTCTATCTTTTTTGACACTTTTTCTCATCATTCTCTTGGTGTTTTAAGAATATAACTTACTGTTATATGACTACACACTTCCAAGTCATGCTTCCAAAATACCTTATTTTGGGTGTTTTGCTTATGACATGTATGTGAGTATGTGGAACTGGTATTCTCTAGGTCTCGCACTCAATTTGAGTCATAGTTCAACTATGGTATAAGATTACAATATATTGATATACTGCTGCAAACATTTAGCTCATATGATATGCACATAAAATGCCTAAAACACTTTTTTTTCTATGTTTTACACTCACAAGCCCTAGAGGTTTTGTGTGTAGGGTGTTCGGTTGCCACCACCTAGTTGTAAATACATCAAAGAGGGTATTTCTATGCTAAAAATTACATTTTACCTTAGTCCCTAATGGTGGTCATGCGTGTGTAAAAAAGGGAGCACCCTAAACTGGGGTTTTAAGAACACATAGCTTATCTTTTTCTTCCAGTTGCTCCTATGTCATACTCTTTGGTTCCCTTCTCTTCTATTTTAACACTTTTGAATTCTATAACAAGAACTAATAACATGCTAAAATATGAGTTTAAGTTTCAAGAAAAAGAGCTTGAACAAAAGGTTCACTGGGTGTAGGCTTTTTGTTATCTTTTGGTATGATTTCGGGGTAATTTTGTTGGTTCATGAGGGACAGATTTAGTATGTGCCAATTGCAGATTTTTGGATGACGTTTGAAGGGCTGACAAGTGTCAAAAATGTGGGTCCATGATTAGCCATGGGAAGGTCTCATGGTTGGGTTGCTTTTAGGGGGAAAGTAAGGGTTTAGGCTGGAAAGTGATTTTTAAGGAGTTTTGTTGATTGCTTCTTTTCATGAATTTTTGGTTGATTTTCAAGGTATCTTCAAGAGTCATAAAGGTGCTGAAAATGGTTTCACTGATGGCTGAAACATGGTGGTTTGGGTGTTTGGCGTCATGGTTTGATGAAGAGAACACAAAGAGAGAAGAACGCATACAAATATCAAACCTTATTCAATTTTGAGGGTCTTCTTCTTAGATCTTCTTGGACATCTTAGGGGGTGTAAGATGAGGTAGGAAGACTAAAGAAATGAAAGATTTTGAGTGTTCAAAAAAAGAGGATGGGGGATGGTTTGGAGTTTAAGTATGAGTTGATGAGAATGGTGGCTTGTATTGGGTTTTCTATTGTGCAAACCCTAGAGTTTGTTCTCTTCTTTTCTTGGGCTGTGAAAGTGGGAGAGTATGTGAGATTTCTAATGAAACCCTAGCCCTTGATATGTGTAAAAAGGGGGACATCCTTGATGGTTCATGGAGGGGGCGGATAAGGTTAGAGAAAGATTCAATTTTACTTATGTCATGATATTTTTTGTGTTTTCTTCTCGTTCTTTTTAAAACCTTTTTAAATGATACTTTTCTTCTTTATTCTATTCTTATAGGTCATCCCATGTTTCTTAATATAGGAAATATTTGCCCTTTTATTAGTTGCTAATTAAATGACAATATCTAATATCTTATGGTTAGAATTTTAATTGAAAAATTCAAAATTTAGATTTTAATTTTTAGTTTTAATTTTTGGCGTCCATTTTTAATTAATGATCTCATGGTCCTTAATATAACTTAATTCCAAGAGACCACGGTAAAAACATATTACATGTTCTAGCCCAATATAATGTACACTATTTATTAAATAATTCAATTGTAATACCCCAAAATTTATGCAAAATTTGATAATTTAGAATTAATTTAAATAAAAATATTTTGAGTACAATAAACACTAGGAAACCCATTAAATTATAGAACGTAAGGAGTATGATCGATGTTCAATAGGATCGGTGAGTCAAGACCAAGCACAGAACATTGCACAAAACGAAATAAGACAACAAACATAAACTACAACGATAGATTGTCGCAGTAGTGAAACAATGTCCACAGACTACTGCGGTAGTTTGAGCAGATCGTAGAAAAACCTAGAAATTTGAGTGGTTTTGGTTACTACGGTAACCTCCCGTAGTAATGAGTGATTACCCCAGTAGTATATCGCATTACCACAGTAATATGTGATTATGTATGTACTATTGTCGTGCAGAAACCCTAGTTATCGATTATTTTATTACACAGTCACGCGTAATCTTCCACAAAGCCTAATTAGCCACCATTAGTTAATCTCTTCTTATCCCATAGGATTTCTACATTGATTCTAAACCATCCCAAACCCTTTCCAAAAGTCTCTCAAGTAAAGAGTGAAGAAGAATCGCTTACTGGTGTGGAGTTACATTGCTACAACTTCACAAACTGTTATAGACGAGGTGAGCATTGGTTCTCGTGAAGAATATTTGTTTCTCACCATTGTTCCATTTTTTCTTAGTGTATACATGTTTCTTTTAATATAATAGAACATTAGAAGTGTGCAAGACATCCTTTAGAGGGGAAAATAAAAGAAGAGGCATGTAAGATTAAGGTATAACATACGTCTATACATCATAATGCATGTTTTGAGCCTCAAGTTATTGTATTGAAGTACCATAAACGAGGGGAAGAAGAACCTGCATGAACATGTTATTTTTATGAAAAATCTCATAACCACCATGGTAGCCTACCACAGTAGTGAAATTGATGCACATAGACTACCGTGGTAGCCTGCCACGATAGTGCGATTAAGGTTCCCTGGTTATCGCGATAACCTACTGCGATAACACGTCTGAAACCCTATTTGCGTTTCACACATGCATCCTGGCTACCGTGGAAATGTGAAGCATTATCACGGTACCCCTCTCTTTTACTGCAGTACACAAAAGGGAAAACACACTATTGTATATCTATTAGAATTTTTCTTCATAACACACACCACCATGATTAAGTAATCATTAGATTATGATCTAACAACATTAAAACTATATCAAATACTAAGAAAATAGCTTTAATCTTGAAATGTTGATGATTCAAGGCTATTGAAGCAACAAGAAGAGGACCTAAAGGAACACAACAATAGGTGGAAGTAATTACCTTGCACCTTAATATTATTTAAATTCTTAATGCTGAACATATTGTCTATTTACATTGCTTTGAATGCCTGGGATCATGCTAGGGTACATTTAAATAATGATTTAATGTCAAGATTTCATATATTTTATATGAATGTTGAATAACACGATCGTTTTATCCATGCTTGATGATTACATTGCTCTTACAACATGAGTTATGCATGATCATATGCTAAATATCATGAGATGATTAACATGTTTGATTTACATGTATAAGTGATGAATGTTATTTAACAAAATGATAAACATGAATATCGTGATGAAACGAGTGGTTGTATAACTTCAATCACATTAAATTAAGATTTGAACCACGTATCGTCCCAGTGGTCCATGGGGGATAAAAAATGATGAGTTTGTCCCTAGTTTCCGATGATTGAAAGATGGTTGTGTCCCTAATTCTTGGAGATGAAGCTATGAGTGTTTCTCTTGTTCCCAAGTTGGGTGATGGGTGTGTTACCTAACCTATTGGAATTTGGCATACATTGCACTTTACTTCTTTCCGTTCAATATGATCATGATGAGATAACACTAGAGTTAAGTCTCTCGGTCATAATTAATAACTGATGGATAATTAAATGTTTGAAACATCTAATATATGATAAGTGGTTACATATTATGTGTTTGATGTAAATAATGTTATTGATGTACTATGTATGATCCACTGGGCATTCAAGCTCACCCCATTTTTTTTATTTAAGGTGACATTTGAGGATGTGCTGTTGGCTAATGTCTCTAGGATATCTTACTAGTTAGCTAGAAACCTCACTATGGATGTTGTTTATGATACTTTTATTTGAGTACATTGTTTAGAATGTGAAATGGTCCTCCAGACTTATTTAAATTGTTAATTTCCTATATAGTTTAGATTTTGGCCACATAGGCCATACTTTAGATATTTCACTTGAAAACTTTGTTTAACATTTTATTTTGTTTTAAATATTGAAGTTAATCATTCATTTATATGATTATCTCTATAAATTTCCATGGGTGACCTCTTGGTTTGTTTAGAGGACCGATGAATCATTCATATGTGTTCCGATGTGTCCAAAAGGTGTTTAATATGATTTGAATGTGAGAATGTGTTGGGACCCCTTCCCTAGGCCAAAGGGCGGCCCGACTAGTACAGTGGCCAGACGAACTCACTCATTATGTCAAGTTCGCCCAACCACTGTTAACCCTCTCTAACCTCAATAACAAGTGATATCAGAATAATTGAAAGATTCAAGAGCGAAAGTAAGCAAACATTATGAAGAGTAATCATTATATTACATAGTTGTCTTGTCCAAAATACGCAGTTAACTATATATACATACATAAAAGAATAACCAACCTCAAACAAAAAGGCTCAAAAGAGGAAAAATGAGTCATCAGAGAACTAGGCTATCACCACGCCCTTCCCTCTATCAACCACCGAAGAACTTAAAATATTAGTAGAGTAGTGACCTAAAAATTAACGTGGCTCAATGAGTAGTAAGGCCAGGGTGTTACCCATAACCAACATTCCTAAAATAGTGTACTGTAACCAGCATTCCTAAAATAGTAGTAAGGCCAGGGGGTTACCCAGGGTCGTAACCCTAACTCTTGGCCCTCAAGTCCAATCTAATCACATCGTGTACTCTAACCTTGACGCTCGACCCTCGAGCCTATGGTCTCATTACCTGTGTACATCTACACATTTCAAATAGACCTGATATAACTCGATCACATGGAACTATTTAAACCATGTCATTTCACATGAGTTTTTATGGAAAGGAACACAGTTATGAAAAACACATAAATCAAACTACTCACCTTGGGTCCCACGCACCAATGCCCCATCGACAACTAGCCATATCCCATAGTGCTCACTCAAGTCTACATTATTTAAACTTAATTTTATTTCTCTTTAGGATGTAGCTTATTCCCCTATTCCACTGTCCCTAATCAGTCTAATCGACCCAAATTCAATTTGGTCGAATTCGGTCAATCGGTCAAACTTTGTCAATTGATCAAACTTGGTCAAAATTGGTCAAAATGATCAATTTGGTCATATTTGGTCAATTTGGGTCAAATTAGGTTAAATTTAGACCATTTAGGCAAAAATCCCCAAATTCCAACACTTAGCCCAAATTCAAGCTTTTTGCTTTACTTATGTAATAAATTTTTCGATTTTTCTGCGATCAATCTGTACGTCAAATTTGTGTGAAACTTTCCAGATTTCATCTACACTTCCTAAAAATTCACCAAAATTTTAAATTCTGATTTTTAAACACCATTTTCTATGGTTTCTAAGTGTAATAACAAGGACTATGAAATCACATATCCTTTGTGACAGGTAGTCAATTGGTGTATTAGTTGACCCCCTTACCCAATTTAGATTGCAGTGAAATTCGGTATACATAATCTTGACATGTCCAGATACCATGCAACCAAATTGCAAATCAAAACACCCATTTTTGGTCAATCAACTGGTCTCCTACTTCTGTGTTATGTAACAGATTGTTCAAATGCTCAAGTTTCCTATGGTTTTCAAGTGCCTAAACATCTTTGCTACCCCATTGATTTGAGGCACTCTCTCATATATGTTTTAAGGCTCAGATTCCAGAACATTAATTGTCCAAGTATTCTTCCAAATCAATAAGCAAAATAGGGCAAAGATCACTTATCAAATACACCCTACAGCTAGCATATATCAACACTTCAAAATATTTTCTAAGTACCAAAAACCTGTATGTAACTAGTCATCTTGGCATAGACATAAAACTATTCATACAAAAGCTTAGAGGTTGGGGTTTATACCTTCTTGTAGCTTTTGGTGTGATGTTTAAAACGCCTCAAATCTCAATCCAAACGGATGTCCCTAGCCACTTCAAATGATGCTTCAAAATTGGTTCCAAGAATTGTCTTTTGCTAGAAATTGTAACAGTTGATCAACAGTCTAATTTAGTGCCTTGTAGAATAGGTTTAACACTTCAATTTTTGATTTTCACCACTTGGATATGAAAGTACACAAGATAAAGAATAAAACAAGGGGTTTTACATCAAGTACGAACCTTGAATGGGTCAGGAATCACTCCTTTGAAGTTTGCTCCAACACAGTTTTATGTAGTTTTCCAACTGCAACAATGTCAAACAACCCTTTTTGTGGTCGTTTTAGTTTCAAACGTATGTGGGATTCGACCAACAGCTTATGCAAATGTTATAGAGGAGATTAAGAGTTTTCCAACGAGCCCAAGATCACAGAAAACAGATGTGGGAAGAGGGAAAAACAAATGGTTGAAGATGGGTTGCAAAAGCTGGAAATGGAATTTGCTCAAGAGTTGAAGTTTTTGTTGCATGTTGAGGTGTCCTTGCATGGCATAAGAGAGTGCCACCTAACCATCTACGTGGTTCATGAGCTGCCATGCAAGGTGCTTTGTTGTCTCCATGTATTGGCTTGCTTAGGAGGGTGGTCAGATTGGCAAAACCATGGCTCAAAAGCATGAATTTTGCTAGTTTTTCTGCTGAAAAAAATGCTAAAATTCACTAGAAATTCCATTAAAAACGAAGTGGAAGAAGGAGATAGGCAAGTGGGTCAGCCAGACGCATGGGCCAGCCCACGCCCCCAGTCCAAAAAATTGCGCAGGCTGGGCTCACGTAAAAAGCCCGAATGCGGGCTGGGCTCGCGCAGAAGGCCCAAACTGCACGGGTAGAGCCCGTGTAGCTGAAATTCAATTTTGTTTTTTTTTCTTGTGTATTTCCTCCCTCTTGGTGTGTGTCTATATATATATATATGTATGTATGTATGTATTTAATTCAATTTTTTTCTTTATAATTATTTTTATAATCATTGATTTATCCACTTATGTATTCACCAATTTTCATCATTAATACCTTTATTTTTCAAAATTTGAATATTCCACCCAAAATTTGCATTTTCTCTCAAAAATTCTATTAATTACACCAAAAATTCAATAATTACTCCAAAAATCCAATAATCACCCAAAAAAATCAAATTTTCTCCCAAAAATTATATTTCTACCATAATTGATGTATTCTCTTCCCAAAACTATATTCCTCAATTATTCTTTCAAAAAATTAAAAAAATTCCTCTAATTTTAGAAAAATTAGAGAAATTTTTCCAAAATTTTTATTAAAATTTTGAAAAAATACATGAAGACGCATACATCGATCTCATTAATTTGTATATAAAAAATATGGGTCGTCACAGAATGATAATGTCCTAGTTCTCAGTGGATGACCATTTAATTGTAATCAATGTTGAGTGGGTGTATTTCTCCACACACATCCCTGTTGCAACCAAAACGAAAGGACCAAGAACTAAGGTGTTACAAGGAGCCTACCTTAAGAAGATCCTTGATAGTTGATGCTTTCACTAGGGAGGTGTCCTCAAAGGTTGACACTTAACTTAGAAGGTATCCCTTAACTAAAACCTAAGTCAATGGATGTCTCATCCAAGAATAGAAAAATACTGAAGATAGCCCTTTCAGTCATAACATCAAACCACAATAATAAAATGAGTGAAATGCCTAATGTATGCTAGTGATTTTATATTTGTTATCTTAATTGGAATGATTTATATGATGTACTTAGGATGATCCACTAGACTCATTTAAGCTCATCCTTTCTTTCAACCTTTTCAGGTACTTATTCATTGAAGAACATTTGCAGTAGTGACTTTACTAGTAACCTCACTAACGAGGTTATTAGGAGACTCTTGATTATGACTAGCGTATTGGCCTTGGGTTTTCCTTTCTTATTCCAATAGTGGAACTTCTCGGATTATTGGTACTGACCAGTTGGGCATAACTATTTCTCACTTTGGTATTTGGAACCATTCATGTGATCCATCATTTTAATTTTACTATGATTTCTATGTTTTACCATTTCATCGGTGTAATTGTTATGTGAGTTTTATGATTAGTCTTAGCGGACGTCATTCAACTATTGGAACCTTCTATGTGTTCAAAGACCTTCACCATGTTTCATAACACATGTGATGGCCCACAATTCATTTACATTTGACATTGATATTAGAGTTAGTGAATAAAATCCGAGATGCTCTTCAGAGATGTTTGATATTGTAGGATTTTGTCTTCCAATCACCCTCATATGTGAGTTAAAAATGTATTTAAAAATGAAGATCAAAGGCCAAAGTGTTACATGTAATTTGATGGATTACTAACATGAATTTTTGCACCATTGTTCTTGCCAAATGTTATTGATAAATTTGAAACAACAACAAAATTAGATCCCTAATTTGTCGCTATTTGTTTGGTCTTTTTGTATTTTTTTTTTCAATTTTTATCAGTATTATGTCACAATTTTCTAATGATTTAAGTTTTTTTGGTAAATTTTATCGATAGTTTTGCATTTTCCTATAGTGCACATTAAAATATATTTCATTAAAATAATATTTATGTCAAGACCCCTTCCCTAGGCTAAGGGTGGCCCGACTGATACAGTGGCCAAGTTCGCCCAACCACTGTTAAGCCTTTTTTCCAATCTCATATGACAAACGATATTAGAATAATTCGAAGACTCAAAGCGAAAGTAAACAACATACGAAGAGTAAACATCATATTACATGTCTTTCTTATTCAAAATATATAGTTGACCATTTATACATACATAAGGAATGACCAACCTCTAATCAACAAACCAAAAAGGAACATAAAGCATTAGGGAGCTAGGCGATCACTACGTCCATCCCTTTATCAGCCACCAAAGAACCTGAAATATTAATACAGTAGTGAGCCTAAATCAACGTGGCTCAGTGAGTAGTAAGACCAGCATGTCAACCATAACTAGCATTCCAAAATAGTGCATGTATGTATGAGCGGTAAAAATGATATAATCTTCGAATGCATGGCATAGTATGAAAGCATTATAAATAGTACAACAGTTTTAGAAAACATCTCAAATCCATGCCAGTTAAAAATTGTATCCAGGCTAGGGTCAAATCAGCAAACCCAACCTATGGTCATCGTTCGAGCAGGTGCTGAGTTTGGCGTATTGGCCACTCGAGCGGGTCATGAGCTTAGGCGTACCCATCGAGTACCCTAACCATGATGCTCGATTTTCAAGTGTCGTGATTTGAGCGGGTTCTAAGGCTATGCACACTGATCATGTGCCCTAAACCCGACGTTCAGCCCTCAAGTCTAATCTCAATCACATCGTGTACCCTGACCCCGATGCTAGGCCCTCAAGCCTATGGTCTCATTACCCGTGTACATTTACACGCTTCAAAATTCATTCAAATATATCCCAATCTCATGAAACCATTTAAACCATGTCATTTCACACAAGTTTATTACAAGGAACACAAGTTATTGAAAACACTTGAATCGAACTACTCACCTCAGGTCTCATACATCAATGACCCTTCGACACTCGGTCGAGTCCCGCAATGCTCACTTGAATCTACATTAATCAAACTCAATCTCAATTCTTTCTATATTGTGGCTTAATCTCTAATTCCACTATCTCTAATTGGTCTTGATCAACTGAAGTCATTTCGGTCAAATTTGATTAATTGGTCAAACTTGGTCAAATGGTCAAACATAGTCAAACTTAGTCACCTTTAGTCAATTTGGGTCCAATTGGGTCAAACTAGGTCAATTTGGGTCAAACTTGGGTCATTTAGGTCAAAATCCCCAAATTTTAATACTTAGCCCAAATTCAAGCATTTGTCCTCTTTGTGCAGTGAACTTGTCAATTTTTCTGCAACTAATCCGTAAATTAGATTTTCTCAAAACTTTTCAGATTTAATCTACACTACCTAAACCTTCACCAAAATTTTAATATCTGATTTTCGGACACCATTTGCTAAGGTTTCTAAGTGCATTAACGGGGACTGTGAAATCCCGTATTCCTTGTGACAGGCAGTTACTTAGTGAATTGGTTAACCTATTTTCCAAACTCAGAATGACATGGAATTTTGTACACATAATATTGACATGTCCAGTGACCTTTCCACCAAATGGTAGCTCAAAATACCTACATTTGGTCAATTAAATAGTCTTCTACTTTTCTTTCATGCAACAAATTGTTCAAATGGTTCAAATTTCTTATGGTTTTCTAGTACTTATCTACTCTTGTTCTAACATCAATCCAAGATTGTTTCTTACTATTTTTGTAAGGGTTTAGATCCTAAAACTCTAATTAATTCAGTGCTATCCAAAATAGCAAACAATTATAATCATGAGAACTATCAAATACAACTCCAAAACATAGCATGAATAAGGTTCTTTGAAAATTTTTCTAAGTCCCACAACACCTAACTAATAGGACATATTTTCAAGCATAGAAAATTCGAACTATAGAGGCTTATGATTCGAGATTTATACCTTTTCTTAGTCCCAAGTATGAGGTTCAAAACGCCTCAGATCTTAGACCAAATGGACACCTCTAGGTACTTCAAACATTGCTTCCAATCTGGTCCGAAAGTCTATTTTCTGCAGAAATTGTTGAAATAGTTGATCAAATAGTCAACTTCATCACCTTAGAAAATGTGGTTAAGATCTCAAATTCTAATTTCTACTACTTGAAGATTGAAATACACGTAATAAGGAAGAAAATTAGGGATTTTACCTCAAGAACAAACCCTTATCAGTTTAGGAATAAACACGTCAAAGATTGGATCAACTCAAGTTTCTCTATTTTCTAGGTTCCCAACAATGTTGAGTAGCACTGTTCTTGGTCGTTTTAGCTTCAAATGGTTATTGGATCTGACCAACTGCTTGTGGGACGTTGTAAAGGGAGGCAAGGGCTTTCCAAAGAGCCCTAGATTACTAAAAACGAATATCAAATGAAAGAGATATGGATGGTTGAAGAGTGGTTGAAGAAACTGGAAATGAGATTTTCTGCTGCAACCTTAACGACCAGCACCTGTTCGTTCTCATTTTTCCCTTTGGTGGTCGTGCGTCTTGACAAAGGGCTTGGAGGTTCTTTGAGAGGGTTGTAAGAGCTTCAAAATGAGCTAAATTTCAAGGAAATCAGACAAGGGATGAAGGAGATATGAGCTCTGGAATAAGGGTTGTAGGAGCTGGAAATTTAGAATTTCTGTTTAAGGTTGGGTTTTGTTGCATGTTGGGGGTGGTTTGCATGCCAAATAACAGTGCCACGTGGCTCATGTGTTCCCATGTAAGATGACTAGTTGGCACTCTGTATTGGCCAACTCAGAGGTGTGATTGGATTGCAAAAACCAGGGCTTAAAAACCAGTTTCTTTGTTGGTTTTTGGTAAAAAAAATCTAGAAATTTGAGAAAAATTGTGCCAAAAATCAGGAAAAACAAAAAGGATGGGTTATTTGGGCTCGTGGGCCGCCCAGGCTAGCGGGGCGACCCACCCGCCGTGGACCAATTTCACGCGGGCTAGAGGCCCACGACCCTTATGTCTTGACCAAGTGCCGTGGGCCGCCCAGGCAAGCGGGCCGGCCACGTGTCGTGGGCCAATTTCATGCAGGCCAAAGGCCCGCGCCCCTTGCGTCTTGGCATGGGCTAGGCCCGTGCCAGCAGCCCAGGTGGCTCAAGTCTGTGATCCTGAGCAAGATTTCAACCTGCACGGGACATGAGCCCGTGCGGCTAAAATCCGAAATTTTTTTTTTATTGTTCTTTTTATCCATTTCCATGTCTTTGGTATATTTATATATATATACTCATTTTTCACCATTTTTTTCTAAAATTATCAAAATCACTTGATTTATCATTCTCTTCCAAAATCCTCCAAATTTTTATAATTTATACAATTATTTATCCTAAAATTGAACAATTCACCCAAAAATTCTATTAATTGCTCTAAAAATTTCATAATCATTATGAAAAATCACATTTCTCCAAAATTGATATTTTCTTACAATTTCATGTATTTTTCTCTTAAAATTGTTTTTTCACTTATTCTAATTTTCTTCAATAAATAATTAAAAATTAAGAAAATTTGAGAAAATTCATGCATTCTCATTTGAAAATTTCAAAAAATACATATACCGAGCCCATAATTTTTGTATACCAAATCATGCGTCATTACAATTTATAAGCTACAAATAGTGATAAATTATTAAATCTTCATACATAAATATGTTACAATATCTTACTAACTTCTTCACAAAATTATATCAAATATGATGGACGTTTTTATTAACAGTATTAACTATAACCACCCATGCTTTTTGCATACTAAAGCCCTCCTCTACCAAGCCATTTTACGAGTTATAGCTTATATTTATCTCATAATAGTGATATTTATATAATAACTTATAGCTTTTAAGCATCTCTTGATAATGATATTTACATAAAAATTTTATAAGGATTTCAAATGCTTATAACATATAAACTTACACTATGAGAAAAAGTATTTTTAACGACATATAGTTATTAAAGCTGTAAAAACATGTGTATAATGGTAAATATCAAGAGCATGTTGTTAAAAACAACCTTATATAATTTAAAATAACTTTTTACGACATGGGAAACAAGTCGTTAAATGTAATGGTAATAATACAAAATGACGACTTGTAAGCTAAGTCATAGTTGATATAAAAGAAATTGTGAAATTACAATAGTACATTTTACAACCTGTTGTGAAATGTTGCAATTAATCTATTTACAATGGCTTTTTTGCTCTGTCATTGATATTTTTATGAAATGCTCCCTTTATTTTTTTACAGCATGTGTTTAGATGTCGTAGAATTAGGTACTAATGGCTAGTCGTCTAAGCCATAAATAATTTAATAACAATATATGTTATAATAATCACAATTTACTGCAAGTTGTTATTTTTATATACAATAACATCTTTTCCAAGTTGTTATAATGGCTAATTTATTTTTTCCTCTAGCCTTTTATTTTTCTTATTTAAATTGTTTCTTTGCTACCTATTACCCTCTACTGTTTCATTCTTTTCTTTTGCCCTGATG
>JAJIYU010007913.1:0-18663 GCA_030144865.1 Tinospora cordifolia | reverse complement strand
AGATTACAAGTTGAGCTGATAGTGGGTAAGCCTTGTCCCGAGTAAAGCTAAACATTGAAAGGGAGATGGGTTATCCCGTTCTAGAAAGCACGGTTGCTAAGTAGACTTCGGCCTCACCGTCTGATCTGAAGGTTGTCCCACCAGCTCATACGAGTAGTCGGAGTTGAAGAACACTCTTATTTTCTTATGAGATGAAACAAGGAGGTGGTAATTGAGAGCTAGAAATTCACTATGGTTTAAATGAGATGCCAACAAGGATTTGAGAACCTAGGTCTAGGAAGAGACCTTAAGTAGAGAATTGGGGGTTGTCAAGAGGCATGAGTTAGGGACTGAAAATATGTGAAAAATGAACACTTGTTTGGTCAGGACATGAGATCGGGAGGATCTTGTATCCTTGGTTTCTAAGTGGTATGGGACGCATAGGATTCATGGATATAGAGGAATCTTGAACTCGGAGAATGACGGGCCATGTTTGGTGAATGATCGGTGGCTTTGGACAAACTTGTTTCCCTGTGTCTGGCTGGTATGTGACAGTCAAGTATAGTGAGGCATGTGAAGCCTTAGAAATCGAGACATTTGCGAAATTGTTTGGGTGTAGCTTTGTTCTAGTTGAAAACCTAAGTGGAAGGGGTAGAGTGGTATGAGACACTTGAACCTGAAAGCTTAGATAGAAGCTTGGAACCTTGTTTTGCTAGCTTGATTGTATGATTGTGTGATATGCATGCTTTATTGCTTATTTGTTTTGAAACAAAATCTTGTACCCAACGACATTAGAGGATTTTGAAAATCCTCAAAACAGAACTTAGAAACATAAACTGATAGGCCACAAATAAATTGAGAACTTAGAAACGTAAACGTAGTGTCACATTAGCACGGAAAGAACAGAAACCTGATAAAACAGACACGACAATTGACTAAAGAAAGGACAGTCATTTTCTCAAGTCTGAAAAAATATTTTATGTCTCGAAGGGGTTCAAACTTTAAACCCAAGTAATTCGACATGTTCGGAAAAAGAAAAGAAAAGAAATGGCCACCTTGATGACCATTTTATGACTAGCAAAGACTCACAAAGATGTATTGCGCTATTTACCAGTAAGTGGTATTATTGGACTGATCCTTTGGGGAAATTGTTATTCATTTTAGATAATGAAATCATTCCAACCCACATAAATATGACCTCTCTGAGAAATACGGTTCATACCGAAAAAAAACGAAGTTGGACTAATCTGGAAACCTTGGGCAATTACTTTATTAATTACTCCAGAAAGGTACGAAGTTGGATAATTCCGTCAACCCAATGTTGATGATCATGTGCCTCAGATTGCCCTGCCCAAAATCTTGAAGGGATTGAATAGTCTAGGTTATTGTAGTTTAATTACTGTGTTTTATCCTCATTATCTCTTTCTAACACACCATTCCCAGCAATAAAAGAGATAATAATAATAATAATAGTACTGGAAAAAAAAAACATTCGATCCCTCGTTTTGGTATTTTTTTGAGAAAGAGTACACAGAGATCAAAGCACAAAACAAAAAGCCAAAGGAGAACTTTTTCTTCTTCTCCTTCTTCTTCTTCTTCTTCTTCCGTAAAGAGGGTTGTTGTCACTGATAAGACGAGTAGCCTCCAAAACCAAGATCTTGACTCACTGGCAAAAGGTCTTCCATACATCTATTTCCTGCTTCATCGGCAATATAAATATTGCACGATGATAGTAAAGATGCTGATGATGAAGATTGCCCACTAGCCCATCCATGATCCAACTCTTCCATACACTTGGATGAAAACCCTGCATTACTCGACATCAAATCTAATAAAGACTCAGCATTAATTGAAGCATTAAAATCAAATACAAGAACATTGCCAGAGTGACCAGGCTCAATGGTAGTAGTAGAAGGATCAAAATCAATGGGATTTGGGTTGGAAGATGGCCTCAAGCAACTAGCAGAAACTATGCTCTCTAAGTGCCCAGATCTTAAATCATTGGAACAAAAGAAGTTATTGACGTTTATGCTGCCATAGGTAGGAGATCCATTTGGGGAAACATCAACACACGTGTCAAAAACAAATTGAACAAGTAACAACAAAGTACTAGTACTACTGACAGTAGTAGCATTTGAAGGGTTGTTACTGGCATCATTGCTAGGAAGTGAATAAAGAAAGGGAAAAGCAGAGCTTGGACAGTAGACGAAATTGGTTCTAGCCTGAAAACCTTTCATGGAGATAATAGCTTTGTCATAAGCAAGAACAGCTTCAATATCAGTATCAAAAGTTCCAAGCCAACGTCTTCCGTTAGTTAAATTAATCTCTGTAGTGTATCTTCCTGAAGATCGCATTCTTACACCAATAAACCTTCTTAGTTTCCTTCTACCGTACCCTCTAATGACCTCTTGATCACTAAAGCCACTAGCTTGAGCTGTAGTCATTATAGATTGGATTGGAGAAGGGTTTACTTGAGAAGACTCACCAGTTTCTTGAATTTCATATATCTTAGAAATTTTTCTAAGTTTTTTTGAACTTGAAGGAGGATGAAGAGTTTCTGAGCACATGGGGTCAGAGACTGGAACCTTCGATTCTGCTAGAGAAACAGAGACTGAATTAGAACGAGTAGATTGAGTGAATAAAAGATCTTTACCTTTAGGAGGTGATTCAGATTGAGACATCCGTGCTGGGGCATTCACAAGTGGAAGCTCATCATTTGAAGAATTCGAGTCGAGTCTCACCGGTGGTGGACAAACGGACTTATGAGCCAACGTTTTGAACCTCGGCGATTTTGACACCAACATGGTACTAGAACGCACCGGAGGAGGGGAAGAATTACCAGACTGAGAAGGCAAGGAAAGATCATCATCGGAAGAATCGAAGTCGAGTTTCAACGGTGGTGGACGAACAGATTTACAAGCCAACGTTTTGAACCTTCGCGGTTTCGGCACCAGCATGGTGGTAGAACGCACTGAAGGAGTGGAGGAATTACCAGACTCGGATAGCGAGGAAACCATAACTTAGATAAAAAAGAAGAAGAACATTTTCTCAGAGCAAAAGGAAAGGCATGATCAAAATGGTGAAAGGTGCGAATGGGCCAGAAATTTATAGAAGAAGGGACAATACTATTATAATGGCTCTACTACTGTTTTATCGGCATAATTATTAGGCGTCACTGTTAGAGGCACTGTTTTGTCGGCGTAATTGTCGGCATTACAGACAAAAACACTATTTTAACGGCATAATTGTCAGCGTTACGGTCAATGGTACTATTTTATCGGCGAAATTATTAGGCGTTACTGTTTTATCAGCGTAATTGTTGGCGTTACAGACAAAGACACTGTTTTAATGGCGTAATTGTCGGTTTCACAGTCAAAGGCACTGTTTTATCGGCATAATTGATAACATTACTATTGGTGCTACTGTTTTATCGGCGGCACTGTTCCTGTTGACATTAGGATGTCATGTTCATACCCTTATTCTATAAAGATAATACATTATGGACTACCACCAACTAGAGACGAAGAGTTCAAAATTGAACTTTACTATGGAACTGACCTTACAACTATTTTAAACAATAGTAAAGAATAAGTATCCCCTACCTATTCAATCAATCAAAAGAAACCACTTAGTTCTTAAAGATTAGTCTTAAGCTAAATCTCTTTACCCAAAATACCTAACCAAACAGCATTGACGTGGATAGGTAAAAATTTCGAAGACGAAATTTATTGTAAGGAGTGTAGGTTGTAATACCTGAAATTTTAGTGATGTAATAACCGAAATTTGAGTTTAAAATACATATACGTCTATATTTATATATAAATACATATATATATTTGTCATTGGTATGCAATTAATTAGTTAGCATAAAAGTATAAGGGAATATATATTGATTAATAATAGACATATAGAATTGTTGGGTAAATATATGCTTCTCTGTTTGAATAAGAAAATAGTATTTTATATAGAAAAGTATGTGTATAAAGTATTAATTAAATGCACTCATGAAAATAATATTTCGTTTAGTATGATGGTAATATACATAGAGAAGTAATGTGTAAATGAAAGACATTCATGAATGAAATATCTCATTTGTTAAGATGTTAAAGTGGGCATATGTAGGAAGTGATAAGCCCACATTGGAAAGATAGAGACACTATTTGGAAGAGGGCCCTATATAAACCCCCTACTCCACCCATTTCATTCATCCCAAAGACAAGAGTTGAAAATTCCTCTTGCTTTCTCTCTTTGCCTCCTTCTTGGAAACCTTAGTTCTAGTTCTTCTTTGCTTGAGCTATTCTAAATAGTTCGCGAAGTAGTAGCCACGAAGTGCTACAAATAATTTAGGAAGCGATCTCGATGTGAGTTTCTTTCCTTTCTTTTAATTTATTATTTTGACTTAGATAATGTTTGCTTGTTTGGTTAGCTTGATTCTTTTATGTTTTTATTCTTGTTCTTTGCATTTATATCATTCAATCACCATGTTGCATGACCAAGAGAGTACGCTCTGTAGTTGCGTCTTGTACGATCTTCTACATTAGAAATCGAAAGTCGTTTTCTTGTTTGAGAGAGTATGCTCTGTAATTGCGTCTCGTACGATCTTCTACATCAGAAAATGAAAATATGTGATTCTGTTAATTTATCATGTTATACTGCGGTATGTTCTATTTCTGTTGAAATATTTATCTACTATGCTCTTGTACACAAAAGTCAGATTAAATTAGATTTCAACCACGTACCGGTACGGGGAACTTTCTGTGTTCCATGTAGAATTGGAACTAGCTGTCAATACTGACATCAGCATGGAACGGGTTTCAAGAATGATCCCACTAGAAATGGGTTTGAGTTTTAGAATTGATCTCTCTCCCTTGATCTGGAGCACAGAGGGTATTCCTGTTCGGTCTAAATTACAACTGAATTAATATATTGGTTGAATCGAATTAATCTTTGAAAGTATTTGATCTACTTGCATTGTCTGGTTGGAATAATGGATTAAATAGATGGAATGATTCACTGGGCTTTTTAGTTCACCCCCTATTTTTCACAATAGGAAATTAATCAGCTTGCGAGGAGATTTACCCATTGAAAGTTTTTATTTATTTCAATGTAGGGCACATCGGCCCAAGTAAAATCATGTATTTTCAGCTTTGAATTTATTTTTCATTGTAATGGATTATTGTATTCGGAATTGTTGAATGAATAAATGATGAATTTTATTTACCATGAAGTCATTTTATACATAGACTAATGTACATAGGAACCCTATACATTTGGGGTCTAAGAAGAAGAAAATGTAGCATGGGCCCGTCTCTTGGGCATCCCAAGATTTTTTATCAAAGAGAATTGAACCGTCAGATGACGTAGAAGATGGGACTTGGGAGGCAGGGTGTTACATTAGTGAAGTGGTGAATGTTGAATCAAATGGTAATTATTATGTTTAGGTAATTGTAGATGTATGTGCATGGGGTCATAAAGGTAGTTGGATGTGAGATAATACTTGCATAGAGAACTGGCCTGATTTGTAGAAAAATACAAAGAAATGTTAGGTTATAAGAGGTTGAATGAGATAAGGCTAACTTTAAAACATAGGGAGCTTATCTTTGCACTTTAGACAAAGTAGATGACGTTAGTTGACACGCGTCTTTTAATAGCCACAAAATATAACGTTTTGTTGGCGCTTTTACAGAAAGATTAATGTTGGACCTTCCTCCCATGGAGAAGCCAAGTGTAATAGCCTATAATTTTTAACCTTAGTTAATCATAAATCGATTGAACTTGATCATAATTTTGATTTGGAATAAAGCTGCTCAAGAAAGGTTAACCATTGTCAAGAATTGGTTTACTCTAGTAGCGTGATACACATATCAAGAAAGTTTAAGAAATTATTTCAAGGTCAAAATGATGGAGTTAAGCGACAAGCACCATGTCGAAATGCTTGGTACATCAAGGAGAATAAAATTATAAAATAAACTAAAAATTATAAACATGCTACTACAATGTGCTACAACATGACCAGTGGGTTGGAAACCATAATGTAACACATTGCACCAATCAAGGCAACACCCTACACTACCACAGATTGCACAAGATAGATATATTTACGAGATGATAACTTCACAATGAGATTTTTATTAATCCAAGGGTCCATGGAGTGTCACATGGAATGCTAGTAGAAGCCCATACTTGAAATTTATTGGTCACAAGGAGAATAACAACAATTAACCTCTTTCATAATAAGAAAAGTGGGTGGAAAAAGTGTGAGTCGCTTATTCTCTCTTTAGTGCAAGAATTGATGGGTTGAATTAGGAAGCATGAGCTTATTTGCATACTTATGCATCATCTAACCATGTTTGAGAGAAAATATCTTGCTTAGAGCACTCTCCTTAGCCCTAATAATCAACCTATAATCCTCCCTTTTGACCTAATACCTTGGATTTAAAATAGAGAATGAAATGTCTCAATCTTTGAGTGTGCAAAATGAAAGTGAAGAAGGGTGAGCATGAAAAGGGCTTGTTCTAAGCTTTGAAAGGCTTTAGAATGTAGCAAACAACGTACTGTAAGCTTGTTTAAACTCTCTCTCATTGCTAATTACACATGTGAAAATGAAACCATATCAGGAACACTTCATTCGTGACATAGAGCATTGAGAGACAAACAAAATAATCGTGGAAAACCAAAATCTAACAACTACTAGGGGAACAAGAGGGAGGAACAAAACACAATTTTTTGCCCAGGGGCACAGAGTACCACATTGCACTGTAGTTTTCCATAACACTTGTGATTGAAAAAGTCTTAGTTTTGCATGTGCTTGTTAGCAAAACTATGGGGGATCCAAATGGAGGATTCCATAACATTATTAAAAGCCCAAACAGACGTAAAAATGTTAACTTTGAATTTATTTATGATAGGAAATCAAAACATTAAAAATCAATAGTTTATTCGCATAAATGAAAATACCATAAATGGTTACTTAGATCGCCCGATTACATGCTTGCATGGTTGAATGCATTGTTTGAATGAAATGGTGAAATGCATTTTATGAATGTTGAACACGATGTAATGTTGATATGTATGCATGCTTAGTTGATAAATGGAATTATACATTGCATGAGAGAGACCATGCTAGGATGTGTCATATGATAAATGGAATTATGATTTTATAAGGATATAATGGTTGTGGATATGTAACATATATATGCTTGCATATTTGTGGATTAAACATGAACATGCTATATGATACTATGATCATAATGATGTATGAAATCACTTGAATGACTTTAAGATATATGAAATATCATGCTACTGACTATATGAAAAGAACATAATTAAGATAACAACATACTTTTTGAGAGAATCTATGGCACCATGCCTCCAGATGGCCGTCCTAGAGGGCAATTTTATCAGATTGCTCTCACACAATAATAATCAACATAATAATATGTAATGTCTAATGACAATACATGAGGGCTTCTCGAGAAACAAAACCTCACTTAATCATTCTTTATTTATGTCTATATCTCAACTCTATGACATTTTCCAACCATGTCAATTCTCAATATTCAAAAAATGATTTAAAACATGTAAGCAAGTTAAATAAAATTTTTTAAAAAATAAAAAATATAATAACCCAATTTAATATTTCCAAAGAAAAAAACATAATTCAAATGATGCTATAAAGAGGCTCAATGGCCTATGTGAATCCATAAAACAAGTTTTAAACTAAAAGAAGATAAACTAGGGCCAACAAATTCAACTGAATCAAAACTACTATAATGGTAAAATAAATGCAAAAGACAACTCCCATGAGCCGACGTTGACCTGTGGTCAATGTGTACCTGAAAAAATTTAAAAGGGGTGAGCTCAAAGAACCTAGTGAATTAAACCAAATATTCCACATATTATTTTAGTCAAATATTTACATACATGTCAAACACTTGTCAACCATTTGGTGTTTCAAAAAACAAGTTGTTTAAGGTTGATGTTAAGATCGAAAAAATTATCCTCAATATTTTCCTTTCTTAGATATAATATCCACCAGTCCAATGTCTAGTCCAAGGACACTTCCAAGGTGATTAGACCCTTAAGGGCATCTTTCAAAGAAGACATCAAATGTAACACCCCGCCTCCCCCTGTGGCCCTAATTTGATTTTGGAGGGCATAATTGCCAGAATGCCCTCATCGCAATATCGTGGGCACCCGAGAGACGAGACATCACTTTATCTCTTTCTTTCATCTTTCTATCTGTCCCAATTCCATGAGACTTGTTCACAATGACTTATACAGAATCCTATAAAAAATTTTGAAATATTTTTGATTATATAAACCAAATAAAACTTTGAAATATAACTCCATATTCAAATCCAAAGTATATAATAACCTTTAAATCAAGTAAATATCTTTAAAATTGATAAGGGAAAACTGGGGTCAACATGCTTGACAAAACCATGCAACTAGACATGTAAATTTTGAAATAAATAACTAAGGTAAACTCCCACATATTCACGCAGGCTCTAATCACTGGTTTCGTGAAAAGTTAGAAAGAATGGGGTGAGCTCAAAGAGCCCAGTAGATCATCCCAAATATTTAAATCATTATTTTAATCAAATAAAACATACATGTCAAACACTTTTATAGATTAGGCGATTCAAACTGTTAATTGTTTATCAGTTGACATTAAGGAATCTACCTCAGTGTTCCAAATTTGGGGAGTGAGGTCAATCCAAATGCTCAAACCCTTCTCATTCATGGAGTGAACTCAATCCAAACTCCTATATCTGAATCAAGATATCAAATAACCAACAGGCTAGGTCCGGGTTGGAATACTCACATTGAAATCCATCTCCGCACTGGTATGTAGTTATGATCTTTAGGGAGCTCGAGCCATCAGTGAGATATCACTCAAAAATAGTTAGAATTCTAACCTTGTGTCAAGACCTACAAGCCAAGGGATAGTCTCAGGTAGACCGTTTCTATGAGTCGTAGGCCTCCCAAAAGGTAATGGAGGTGTGTAAAGGTTTCCTCAGGCTGGACAGAGATTGCCCCTCAAGTGCAAAGACAGAAAGGAGCTTGTAACGATCTATATTTTTGGACATTGAGTCGACAAATTCTACATGTATTTTTAAATATGAATTAATAAAGTATAAATAAAATACGTAATTTTTTGACAATTGTATTAATTAATAAGTGTATTAAATAAAAAATAAAATAAATAATTAATGATGGTAATAATAATAAATATTTCATAGTAGAAGTTTATTAGATGATGAAATGATTTAATAAAATAAATGAATGAAATGGGAAATGAAATGAATTAATGCAAAACTAAGGTGTATTTTCACTAAGAGTAAAACTAAACAATATATATATATATAACATTGTGTTCAGAACAATGAATAGAATATAAATATATAATTTGCTGGTTCTCATGTACGCTCTAAGAATTTATATGGTAATTGAAAGTTGATACACATGGGGGTATACGTATTAACACTGAAATTTTAATTGGTGGGTATTAAAATGTTTAGAATAAAATTCTGAACTCAATGACACAAATTTAATATATATAATAAATTTGTATTTATGCAATTTAAAGATTAATAAAAAATATATAAAGTTATATAATATGAAATAATAGGAAAAAATGTTATATAATGTTACATATACAATGTTGTATAACATTATGAAATATTTACGAAAAAATATGTAACATAGAAAATAATTAATTTTTTCTATTTATTGTATTGAACTGCCAAATTTAAGAAAATGGTTGGTTATTGTATAAAAAATGTGGGACACGTGTCGACAGTGTAGATTTTTTGTATTTTGGGTTAGTATTAAGAGCTTAATTACACCAAATGACCTGGTTGACCAAGTTGACTTTATCGATCATATAGATCAGTGAGTGTTAGACTTAATTAGAGTTGACAGAATTGACCAAATCCATAAACGGATCATAATTGATTGAGTTAATCTTTTCATTGATCAAAGACAATAAAGTTAGATCTAAGCCAAGTTTTATGTAGATATTAAGAAACTACGTTGATTATGTAAGATCAAGCATTAGCGGGAAGCAACCATTTATAAGAGGTGCAGCAAGAGTTGAACATCCTTGTAAGTATTGTTTTCTAATTTATCACTTAAACTTGTTATTTTGTTCATAAATGAAATTTTATAACATATTGCAATGCATTTTCAATCTTTAAATGAGATTTTAAATGAAAATGTGTGCCGAATCTTGAGGTCTGATGGTACATGTTAGGGTATTGGATGTGGTTGAGCTTAAGGACCAAATGTTGTTGTACTTGGAGGTACATTCTGTGCAGGTTCTCAATTGTTTCATTACTAAGGATCTGAGGCCACCATACATGAGGTTTGTGCTGGCAAATCTTTATGATGTTATATGAAAATATGCCTAAGTGTTTGGTGAGCCCACTCGAGTGGATTTACTATTGCCTTGTAGGTTAGTGAGAGCTTCAGCATGTGTTTTTAGCAGTAAAATCATTTTAAAAATGGAAGTGCAAACTGCATTATGGATTTAGTATTCATTAACTGTTGCATTCATTTGCATATTATTATTGTGCATACATACACGATATTGTTTTATAAAATTCCTATTCTAAGTTATATATTATACTACATTACTCATTGAGCCATTGTGAACAAATTGGCTCACTACTCTAACATTTCAGGTTCTTTTACCGCGGACAAAGGGAAGAAGGTGGTTAGAGCGTAGCGCTGTGTTCTTAATTTGTTTTGGTAGGTTTTCTACGCAGTTCATTATTTGAAGAGTTAGTCATATGTATAGGGGGTAAGGAAATCGTAATAAATATTTTAAGTCAAACATTTCCGCTACTGCTACATTTAGGGGACTATATATAGTTAACTTTTGTTTTACCTTAAAAATCTACTGCGATTATTTGTTTTAGTTGCTTATGCATCTCTTGTGATTACTCTGGTGATATCATGTATGGGATATTAAAGGAGGCTTAACAGTGTTTTGACGAGCACCGCTTCTGATAGTGTTTGCTAAGGTACTGTGCCGGTTGGTTCGCTTTTCACCCTAGGGAATGAGTCCCAACAATACTAATATCAAAGCCCTAGATTCTAAATAAGGAATAACAATTGTTGTTAACCTAGGAAACCTTAGAGTAATTGAGAAAGTTAGAAAAACCCTAGGAAAGATTTAGAGTAGCATAGTGAAATTATAGACGAAAACTTTCTAACTTCTGATTGATAGGAAGAGGAACCAAGTGAGAGTGACCATATCATGAGGAGAATTGACTGTTATTGGAAGTTAGTGAGTTTTAAGACTTAGAATTTGAATCTTGTGGATTGGACTATCACTTGGAGATAGTTACCTTAACATATAGTTATCTTTTGTTACAATCATTTAAAGCTATGGTCTATTTAACCTTGGAAATGACGGAAGCTTAATGTTTTATGTAGACCACGATGCCTCCTCGACACAGGAGACCACATAGGATCCTGGAGCCAGTGCCACCACCACCACCTCTTATTCACCCTAAGCAGGACCCTATATAAAGGCTCAAGGCTATGACCAGGGCGTCTACTGGGGCTATTCTGGCCCAAACTACCTTATTAAGAGAGAGACTTGATAAGATTGAGGCTAGTAGATAGAGGGCTAGCTAGTAGCACCTTTTGCACTACTTGTACTTGAGATCGGAGCAAATGAGAGGGTTGTAGATTGCGTAGAGGCAGCCCCAATGAGACAGGGAGATGAGCCTACTAATGATCACTTCTTGAAGAGATTTTTTGATCTGAGACCCTAGGAGTTCCATGGGGGTCTGAGTTTGGATGCGATAGAGAATTGGCTTCTCAATATTGAGAAGAACGCAGAGGCATTGAGGTTGTCTAAGGAGAACCAGGTACTCTTTGTTGTACATATGCTTGAGGATGAAACTGCTATCTGGTGTAAGGCCACCAGGATGATAAAGGGGTAGGTTACTTTATGGACTCATTTTTGACAATTATTCTTGAGTGCTTATATTCCTAAGATAGCAAGAGAGCATAAAAAGGTGGCATTTTTTACCCTACGATAGGAGGAAATGTCGGTGAGGGAGTATATCCACAGATTTCTCCGACTAGAGCCTTCTGAGCCTGAGCTAGTGGGTAACCTGAGGGAGAGAGCAAGATTTTCCATTGAGGGTTGAGGACCAATATCAAGCAGGCAACATCGACATCTAGGGAGGCCACCCTTGAGACCATTTAGAGGCAGACACTACAATTTGAGACAGATGGTAGAGATGAACTCCTGATGGTCCAGATAGTATAGGGTGCCACCACACAAACATAGTTGCAGTTGCAACCCTAGTCATTAACTCAGGGTAGTTATTGTGGTGGACCTTGATTACGTAGATATCAAAGGAAGAGGAAATATTTAGGGGCACAGTCTAGAGGGGAGCAGAGTCGACCATCTCCTATAGTTCCAATCGCTACCACCCTAGTATAAACTTATAGCCAGTGGGACAACCATCGATCTAGTATGGGGACTGAGGTAGAAGTCGAGGTCGAGGTAGAGATTCATGGCATAAAGCTTACGACTAGGGCCACACCTATCAGGTCATGTAGGGACATTTGATTATATGTCTTCAATGTGGTTAGCCAGGCCACAAATGATATGACTTTCCTATGCTTGTTGTAGCTTCCAGTGTACCCACCACTACTGTTATTCGAGGGAGAGCACAGGCAATCGCCTTGCCTGATCCGAAGGCTACCCTAACTTTGGTAGAAGGTACCATTTCTATTTTAGATTCTACTTTTTATGCGTTGGTTGATGCTGGCTCTACTTTATCATTCATCTCTAAAGATGTCATAGATAGATTGGGACTTAGACATCTTAGGGCACCCACTTGGCTAATGTTGAGTACTGTAGCCAAGGAATGCATTTACCCTAATCTAATTTGTGAGGGTTGCGTGTTGAGGTTGGGGGACTTTGAGACCATTATGGACCTTTGGGTGTTAGAGTTCCTAGAGTTTGATGTTATACTCAGAATGAATTGTCTAGCCTCGTACCATGCATATGTCGATTGTTTCACCAAAAGGGTAGTGTTTCAAATACTAGGTTAATCTATTATTATTTTTAAGGGTAGTGTTTTGATAAGTCGAGAACCTAAGGCAAAATTGGCGACTCAGAATGAGATTTATACTCTAGCCAGTCTAACCAACAAGATGAGGGACCTTCACAGGTGAGTATTGATGAGATTCTGATTGTCAGAGATTTTTCTGATGTGTTTCCTGAGGAATTACCTGGCTTGCCTCCTAAGCGGGAAATTGATTTCATTATTGAGATTATTCCAAGAACACAACCTATTTCGATCCCTCCTTATTGAATGGTACCTAAGGAATTGCAAGAGTTGAAGGTTCTGCTAAAGGAATTGATGAGTAAGGGTTTTATTACCTCTAGTGTGTCACTTTGGGGCACTCTAGTATTGTCTATGAGGAAGAAGGATGAGAACATCTATTTATGTATCGACTATTAGCAGTCGAAGAAGGTTATAATAAAGAATAAGTACCATCTCCCACGCATTGATGAATTTTTTTACTAGCTCAGAGGTGCCACTGTGTTTTCAAGATAGATCTAAGATCTGGGTACCATCAGTTGAGGTTCAAGGAAGAAGATATACCAAAAATGGCCTTTCGAACTCATTATGGGTACTATGAGTTTCTAGTCATGCCGTTTGGCGTAACAAATGCCCCTGCGATGTTCATGGAACTAATGCAAAGAGTGTTTCGTCTTTATTTCGACTCATTTGTCAATATCTTTATTGATGACATCCTTATTTACTCGAAGACTAGGGAGGAATTCATCGAGCATATGAGGATCACAATGCAAACTCTTCAAGATCGTCATTCATATGCTAAGTTTAGCAATTGCAAGTTCTAGCTGACAGAGGTTCAATTTTTAGGCCATGTGTTTTGTTGATCTGGCTAAGTTCAAAACTATTATTAATTGGCTAAGACCTACCATAGTGATGGAGATATATAACTTTTTGGGTTTGGTAGGCTATTATGGTAGATTTGTATAGAATTTCTTGATGATTGTTGCACCAACAACGAAACTTGCCCAGAAAGACGTGCCCTTTGTATGGATAGATAAGTGTGAAGAGGTCTTTCGAGAGCTGAAGTGTCATTTCACATTTGCTTCAATACTTTGTAACACCCTCATCCCCAGTCTATGCGTCTCTCGGGTGCTACGCAGAGATGCGCGCCCATCTGCCAGGAGAAGCCGCGAGATGGTCGTCCACCGAGAACCAAAGTGCCACTGAATTCTTGTACTCTCATCTCTTTCTTTCTTTCAAGTAATAATAAAATCAATTTTAATATACATGAAATTTTTTTTTTAAAAAATAAAACTTCTATGTAAATAAAAAAAATAAAACTTCTATGTAAATAAAAAAGATCAGTGAAGTATCAAGCAAAATAATAAACTTCAAGTTCAAATCTAAACAATTTAAAGATCTCTGAAATAGACCAAAAATATTTGATTTCATATATAAAACAATCATTCCAAAAGTATGGGACATATGCCTAGTTCAAATTAAATACCAAATATTATATACAAAGAAACAATAATAACCTTCCAGTGAGGTTTCACCAAAATAGTCATAGTCGCCTAGAGATGGTCAACTCGCATTGTGTCAACTGTTACTTGAAATAAAGAAGTAGGGTGAGCTCGAGAGCCCAATGGATCATGCAACACATCACTAGCATTATTCAGACCAAAATACAAAACATGCAAATACTTTCATTACATTAGGGCATTTCAAACACTTTATTGTTTCTTATTGCAATAAAAATCGAAAGGTTTGTTGCCTCAGTGTCCCCTTCATGGTTCAGTAGTAAATTTGGAGGTAACGCCCGGGGGCTAGTTATCTTTTGAGACCCTAATGGGGGCGTGAGGTCCAAAGTGACACCCAGTCCACAGCCAGTCTAGCTGAAAACACCCACGATGACACACAAAGGACAATCATTGCCCCAGTACGTGGTTTTAGTCTTAATTTAATCTTATTTAGTTTCACAATCACGTCGCAACTCATACATCACAATTAATATTTCAAGATGCATATAAATCACTACATTGAATATGCATGTGATCTAAACATGGCAAAAATGTAAAAAACATTTCATGTTATCTGAGCATGCAAGTACTGAAAATTTTTAAAACAACCAACATGTTATTTCAAAGTTCAATCAACATTCACACAAGAATACACCTAGCATGCTTCTAAATACGTATTAAAAAAAAACAATCATCATGATCAGTATTTAAAATCTAAATAATAGTATAAAGTACAATAATTACACCCACATTATGTTTTTCGAGTCCCTTGCACCTTTGCACCACCCTTCGCCACTATGCAATTTTTAATATGAAAAATAAAAATCAATCTGTTGAGTCCAACGCCTTTACAACTCATTCAAGTCGAATTTAAAAAAGTTTCTCAGGCTCAGATATTTTTATTTTGTTTTATTTTATTTTTAAAGTACTCGCGAGGTTCATATGTATATATACTTGAAACGAGATCCCTCACGTGGGTACGTACTATTCGACATGCCCAACAATATTTTATTTTGCCTCTAATGCCTTCGAGAAATAAAATTTTCACAAAAATAATTCACAATAGTATTATTAAAAAATGAATCATAAGTCTTGAGCGTTCAAAAAATGCGAAGTCTCACATTCAAATCAAATTTAACAAAAATAAATCTTGGGGCATGGACATCTTAGGGTACTCGTGAGATAAATGTTTTTGAAACGAAACCCCTCGCGTGAGCACGCGACTATTTGCCATTCCCTTTAATACTTTGCACATCAAACTCATTCCAAAATAAAATAAAATGAAACAAAATAAAATAAAACAAATAAAATAAAAATGCAGGGGTTTTGAAAAATGCGAGGTCACAATGTTAGCATTCAAAAATTTGAGAGATCTCGAATTGCAAAGATTTCAATGTGAAGGGCTATTTGCAAGGGTTTAGATGTGAAATTTTCGTTTTTCTCATTCAAAGCAAGTTAAACACTGATTTGTAAACCTCCAAATGCAAAGATCTTGGAATAGAAATGTGATACCTCAATGCTTCGTGTTTTCCTCTTCGTTCTTCGTCAACAACGAGACCTCAACACCTTGAATCTATTTTGATTAAAGCATAACCATCCATACATTAGAATACAACAACGAAGATCGCCTTGTTTGAAATGGCTTCGCATGTTGAAACCCTCCATGGATCACGTTCTGCATTGTTCTTCGTTTGCACCAGAACGTAGGTTTTCTTCTTCTTCTTTGCTTGGACAGAGCTGTAGCAACTCGTTCTTCTTCTTCGTCGTGCAAAACTCGCAGTAGCAAGCTGCTTCTTCTTCATTGCGTGAACAACACCAGATCTACATTCGAATTGGAGTTGTTTTTCTTCTTCGCGCAGATCGCACTTGTTGTATTCTTCTTCTTCGTCTTGCGCAGAAAATGCACCAGCACGGATCTATGTTTCGATCTTCTTCCTCTATTCTTCGTGCAAGCATCAACACGCGTTCTTCTTCTTCCTCACTCAAGAACGCCCAATAGCATTTTTCTTCTTCTATTTGCCCAAATCGCAACAAGTTGTTGCTTCTTCTTTCTTCTTCCAAATTGTTGCAGTCTGCTTTGTTTCTTCTATTCTCGGTGCACCAACGGCTACAACGGCTACTTATTTTTCTTCCTTGCACAAGAAACGGACTAGATTTGCATCCTTCTTTGTTTTGATCTTCTTTTCTTTCCTCTATTCTTCATGCCCAAGACACACCTGTGTTTTTCCTCTTCTTTTTTTTATCGTTCAACACACAGAAACACAAGTTTGTGTGTTTCTACTATTTTCTTTTTTTTTGTTCAAGAGTTGAGTGAAGAAAGAAAGAAAAGAAAGAAAAAATATAATAAGAATCTATATTTTTTTTTCTTTTCGCCAAATCATGTATTTGAAATTTTGCGTATTTTTTTGTTATTTTTTCGGTTTCCATTATATATATTATTACTTACTTACTTACTTATTTATTTACTTATTATTATTATTATTATTATTGTATTAGTATTTTACTTATTATATATATAAGTCTCTAAAGTGATGTATACGCATAGTAAAATTTCAGGGTATTTCGTAAGTGATGTGCCCTTTGTATGGACGAATAAGTGTGAGGAGGTCTTTTTAGAGCTGAAGTGTCATTTGACATCTGCGCTAGTACTTGTACTACCTAAACTAGGCCATGATTTGGTGATCTATACAGATGCATATGGGACAAGCCTTGGGTTTGCGTTGATTCACGATAACTGGGTAGTCTCTTATGCCTCACAATGGTTGAAGGTACATGAGAGAAATTACCCCGTCCATGATTTACAATTGGCAACAATAGTGTTTGTACTCGAGATTTGGCGACACTATCTGTATGGTGAACATTTCACGCTTTATTTTGATCATAAGAACCTCAACTATTTGATCATGAGGCAAAGCAAATGGATAGAACTACTTAAGGATTATGACTTTATGATTGAGTACCATCCTAGAAAAGCCAATGTAGTGGCTTATGCGCTAAGTAGAGTAAAGGTCAAGAATGCTTGTGTGGTTAAACATATGACTCAGGAGTGAAGGATGATTGATTATGTGACAGTGATAAGTATCCACAAGACTTGGACTAAGACCAAAGTCAATGCACAGATGAGAGCCCAGCCAGTGTTGCTTGCTAAGATCATAGAGGTACAACCTCATGACGTTGATTATGTGATGTACCGGTAGTGGGCAGACGACACTTCTTGTGTGGAGTGGTCGATTGACAGTGATGGTGCACTAAGGTTTAGGGGACGATTGTGGGTACCAGATAACCGTCACCTTATATAGGGAGTGCTAGCAGAGCTACATTACTCGAGGTATATCGTTTATCCAAACACCAATAAAATGTATTAGGATGCTCGACGTACTTATTGGGGGCTAGAAATGAAGCAAGATATTGCGGCCTTTGTGCGGAGATGTAATGTGTGCCAGCGGGTTAAGACTAAGCACCAGAGACCCCGTGGTTTACTATAGCCCCTGCCTATTCTTAAGTGGAAATGGGGGCACATTACCCTAGACTTTGTGATGGGGTTACCCTGGATTCAGCGGAAACATGATACTATTTAGGTCATTGTGGACAGACTTACTAAGTCTGCTCATTTCCTCTCGATTCATACCAAAGATTCGGTTGAGAGATTGAGTAGATTGTATATCTGCAAAATCATGAGTTTCTAGTGTCCATTGTATCTAATAGAGGTGTTCGGTTTATGTCCCATTTTTGGCAGAGCTAGTGGAATCAATTGGGGAGTAGAGTAAACTTGAGCACAGTCTTCCATCCATTAACTGATGGTGAGTCTGTGTAATACCTGAAATTTTAGTGATGTAATAATCGAAATTTGAGTTTAAACACATATACGTATATATTTAAATATAAACACACACACACACACATATATATTTGTTATTGGTATGCAATTAATTAGTTAGTATAGAAGTATAAAGGAATATACATTGATTAATATTAGACATATAGAATTGTTGGAAAAATATATGCTTCTCTATTTGAATAAGAAAATAGTATTTTTAGTATGATATTAATATAGAAAAGTATGTGTATAAAATATTAATTAGATGCACTCATGAAAATAATATTTC
>JAJIYU010007912.1:0-18610 GCA_030144865.1 Tinospora cordifolia | reverse complement strand
GTCATGCTGATGGAATGTTTAATTATTAATGAAATATTTATTTTATTATGCTCTGTTCACAAAAATAAGATTAAATAAAGATTTCAACCACGTACTGGCGCGGGGACGAATGTCCTTCGTGTGCGTTCCATGCAGAATTAGAACTGGTTTTTAGGATTGACACTTGAACGAACTGGGTTTTAGAAATGATCTTAGAGAAGGGTTTGAGTTTCAGAATTGATCTCTCTCCCCAGATTTAGAACACAGAGGTTAACCCCTTTCGGTCTAATTGACAACTGTTGGTAAATAAATGTTTGAAACGCCTAATGGATGATAAGTGTTTGCGTGTTCATTGTTTGGTTTAAATGATGCTATGGATGTACTATGTATGATTCACTGGGCTCTTGAGCTCACCCAATCATTTTGTTCAGGTAACTATTGAAGACATTGCCCCAGCAGATCAATGTAAATTAATAACAGTGTGCCTCACAGTATGAGGATAGTAGAAAATGAACTATATTGTAGGGCTTGTGACCCACTATATTTGATCATGTCAGACGTCGATAGTATTTGTATTATCAAAAGGTGGCTTTGGAGCCCACAGAATTGTTCGTAACTCTGATCATAAATCAATGTTTTCAGTTATTATGAAATACTGAGATTATTGTGTTTCTGTTGTGTTTATACTCTATACCTTGGGATATGATCTGATGAAGCTAACAGATATGATAAATGATGAAAAGAAAAAGTAATATCCCCAGTTCTTATATAGAAGGCAGGATTGACTCCACTCGGAAGAAATGACGTCTCAAGCTACGAGACAACCACATCGCCTATGACGTATGTGAAAAAGATCGGGAGCTGGGGTGCTACACCTATCAACCTTAGATTGTAATTACATCAATCAAGATCTTTTACAAAATTTTGGCCAACTGTTTTCTATTTATTCCAGGTATTATTATCACCTTATAATCACATGTAACACAATTTCGTGACATTCAAATTTATGTATCCATAGTAATCAAGTTATACATGATTATAACATAGAGTTTTGATGTGAATTGTTTATTTATCTTTTAAATAACTAATCTCATCTATTTTTGCACAAAAGGTAGATTGTAGAAGGGACACATGTTAAAATACGGTTGCTCTCCCGCTTTTATCTTCAAGTGCGTAGGCTCTGTACAGTGTAAACTATTTGCCTTTAGAGGTTTAACAAACTTTTTCCCATTTGACTAATCAATTGGATCATGGTTGAGAGAAATTTTGATTTCATAATTGATTCAATCTTGTCAATAATCTTGGAAGGGAGAACAAAGACTGTTATATATTATGGTTTTATTTAATTTTATAAAATTTATTGTTATTATCTAATAATATATGGATATTTTTGTGGATATTGGTGACTCAGCCTCAAGTTAATGGATTGATGAGATGCTTCCAGAGACTTTAAAAGTTGATTTGGCTTTTAAGTCACACATCCAAATTATTGTCTCAAAGCCTATTACTACTTCTGATCAATTGGATATTGAAGTTGATTTTCCTTCAATATCCAATGAAGAATTAAGTTAATCCCAATTGCATCAAATGACAATGTAGAATCGTACTTGAGTTGCAAACAACAAAACTAGAAGGGAAAAAAAAGCAATAAACAGGCATTTGTTTTGGGTCTAAACATAAAGAAATCAACTGGACAGAATCTCATTGAAACATCATTTCCACATAGCATATTAGCCCAAAAAAAATAGTTCTCTATTTACATAACCACAGAAGAGAATATCTTTCACTACTATTTCTAGGATCTAGAATGACATTGAATGCACCACCACCTTGGAATTTTGCTACTGTGACTAGCTGTAAGTGAGTTTTACATGAGTCAAAGTTCTCCAAGCTTTATCATTTTAAAAGTTTCAACAGTTATATGGGATAAATGTGGCACTGAATATGCAAACTGAACAGTTATTAGTGGAAGGTTCAAACAGATTCATTTGATGACTACAATCTTTTGTTTTCTTCCCTTTCTGTTTTTAGTGAAAGGACTTTCAACTATTACTACTTTTCGTATTCATTTCCAGCCTTTTTACATTATTGTCTTTTTTTTCTTACATATTCTTTCAGAATTAGTTGAACAAAAATTGAAATTTGTGCTTTTAGACTTATTCTCTTACATATTCTCTTACATATTCTTTCAGACTTATTGGCAAAATAGGAACAACATGAGAAACTAGAGCCAGACTTATTCGAACTATTATAAAAACTTCCTAAGTTAGGCACGACTTTTTGTTCAATCAATTAAGTTAGGCATGACTTTTCAACACATTTTTTAGAATGCATCCTAGTTTCTAAGTGAAATATGCATTATAAGGGGATATTTGAAAATTTTAAGGGAGTTGTCCTAACAGGAATAGCATGTCATCTTGATTTGAGATGTTCAGCTTATTCTAGTTGCAATTTTAGTTTGATAGTTTATAGAAAGATTGAACTAGTTCTTTGAAGACATAAATATCAACTATCCATTTCTCATGGATCTCCCATGAACCCCTTGATGAAATTTTCATTGTCTAGATGACCTACTGCTGGAACTCTTGACCAACTTTCGGAGATCCCTGCCTTGCACCCACCCCCTACAGAACATTGCAAAATGACAGCTTTCTGCTGGAACTTATCCCCAATAGGATAATTTTGTTGGAATTCTCATGTACTTGTTCATTGATGGGCCACACTCCACTTTGGCATCCTTTTTACCCTTTATTTGGATTGCACAAGGGCCATACAAACTGAAATTATTTGATTAGACTTTGGCAAATCACAAACAAAACACTGTAGATATGGTGCGAAATCGCTCACCAAACATCTGTCCATCACCTAATTGCTGTATATTATGTTTTAGTTCACATGAGCCTCAGGAATAACTTGCTCAAGGTTTCATCATCAGGAGGTTATGAGGTAAGTATTTTTATTATGAGTGGAAATGTAATATTTTAAGAAATAGTATATTTCTTATTTCTTTTTAATCATTTATTTTGTGGTGGGGAGATTTTTGTTTTTTTTTTGGAAAATTTGAATTGTTTTGTATATTTATATCATGAATTTTTTTATTTGAAATGTAGGTATTGTTTAATAATGGATAAGAGTTGGATGCTCGAAACAAATAGGCTTAGCAAAAAGTACTCTGATGGTGTCAAGTCATTCTTAAAGTTTGCACAATCCAATGCTAATGAAAACATGATTCGTTGTCCTTGTCATGATTGCTTGAATACCCAAATTAAACATATTGAAGAAGTCGAGACTCACTTGTTCATGTATGGAATATAACAGTCATACACATGTTGGACAAATCATGGTGAGTGTGTTAGAGGTGAGCATAGTTATAATACAATTGAAGATGAATTACATAATAATACAGATACAATTGATGATGATGAAAGCTTTGATATATTTGACATGTTGGAAGATGTGCACGGTGGGGTATTTACCACAACAAATGTGAATGCTGAACATGTGGAGTGTGATAGTCATGAGGAAGATCGTTTAGATGGTAATGGATCCAACTTTTATGAATTGCTCAAAGAGGCACAACGTGACTTGTACCCTGGTTGTAAAAAGTTTTCTACTTTATCTTTCATTGTAAAACTATTACACTTGAAGGTGACAAATCATTGGACAGATAGGTCATTTACCATGCTCCTTCAATTATTAGCTAAGGTGTTACCTGATGGTGCTAACATTCCTTCTTCATACTATGAAGCTAAAAAGATATTGCACGGATTGGGTTTAGGGTACAAGTCCATACATGCATGCAAGCATGATTGCATTTTGTTTTGGAAAGATTATGAAAATGCAAAGACTTGTCTAGAATGTGGTGAAAGTAGACGGATAGAATGGAATGGAAATTGTAAAGAAATTCCTCATAAGGTTCTTCTCTACTTTCTGTTGACTTCTAGGTTGCAACGCCTATATATTTCTAGGCACGTGGCCGAAGATATGATATGGCATAAAGAAAAGTGTGTTTACACTGAAGGAGTGATGAGCATCCTGCAAATTCTAGAATATGGCAAGAGTTTGATACATTACATCAAGGGTTTGCAAGTGACCCTCGTAATGTGAGGTTGGGATTTTCCACCGATGGCTTTAATCCATTTGGTTCTATGAGTAACTCTTATAGCATGTGGCCTGTCATTCTTATCCCATATAATCTACCCCCATGGAAATGTATAAAGGAATCATTTTTAATTATGTCACTATTAATTTTGGGTCCACGAGCTCCTGGAAAAGATATTGATGTGTATTTACAACCTTTGATAGAAGAATTGAAAGACTTGTCGGAGCATGGCGCACGTACTTATGATACTAACAAAAGAGAATTTTTTAATATGCATGCATCGATACTATGGACTATAAATGACCTTCCTGCATATGCTAACCTTTGTGGGTGGAGTACAAAGGGATATATGGCATGTCCTATATGTAAGGAAAACACTTCATCTCAACGCTTAAGAAATAAGATTTGTTATACTGGACATCGACGGTACTTACCTGCTAACCATTCATGACGAAAAAGTACGGCATTCGTTGGCAAAGTTGAAAGGCGATCAGCACCAATAGAGCAATTAGGTAATGACATTCTTCAACAAATTAATGGATTAAAAGATCTAAGACATGGAAAGCATCCAAATCATAGAAAGAGGAAAAGAACAAGTGATATGTTGAATTGGACACATAAAAGCATTTTCTTTGAGCTTCCATATTGGCGTACTTTACTTCTTTGCCATAATCTCGATGTTATGCATATAGAGAAAAATATTTGTGACAATGTTTTGGGTACCTTACTAAATATAGAAGGAAAGACAAAGGACACTGATAAGGCTCGATTAGATTAGGCTGATTTGCATATAAGGAGTGAATTACATATAAGGTACGATAATGTTTGCTTCATTAAGCCACATGCATGTTACACTCTTGACCGCAAAGAAAGGCAACACTTTTGTGCTTTTTTGAGATCTGTAAAGTTTCCTGATGGGTATGCATCTAACATTGCAAGATGTGTCAACGTAAATGATGGTAAACTTTATGGTTTGAAGAGTCATGATTGTCATGTCATGTTACAAAGTTTGCTACCTATCGGTATTAGAGGCTTTATGAGATGGGACATTTGCAATATATTGGTTGAGTTATCAAATTTTTTTCATGTATTATGTGCCCAGACTCTCTACTTGAAGGACTTAGATGCCATGCAAGAAAATATTAAGGTATTATTATGCAAGATGGAAAGAATTTTTCCTCCAGCCTTTTTTGATGTCATGGTACTCTTAACTATTCATTTACCTCATGAAGCACGAATAGCAGGCCCTGTTTCTTATAGATGGATGTATCCAATAGAGATGTTTTTACGAACACTCAAAGGTTACGTTAAGAACAAGGCTAGTCTAGAAGGATCAATTGCTGAGTCATATATTGCAAAAGAATGTCTAACATTTTGCTCCATTTATCTTCGTGGAATTAAGACTAAATTTAACCGCCAAGAGCGAAATCATGATTGCATGCCACCACATGGGGATTTTTCTATAACGGCCTTCTCACAAACGATACGAACATGCATTGTTTTAGTGAAGAATCCTAATTCTTTGGTTTAGAACATGAGCTTTAACTGTTGTTTTATTCTAAACTCAGATCTATAGTACTTAATTATACATCTCCAAGTAACTTTTTAGTAGTCCCTTTTATATTCATAATGATAATTGTCTACATCAGGTTTTCAAAGATTTCTTACTGCATTAATTAATGCTAGTTGTAGTCTCTTTGTGTTGTTCTGTTGAGGGGGTTGTTCTGTCGAGGGGGTTTGTTCTATTGATTCTGTTGAGGGGGTTACAATTTCTTCTGTGTTTTTCTGTTGCTCTACTTATTGGAAAATTATTGTTCTGCTTGCATTTAACTATTCTCTTTAAAATTGCAATATGCCCTTTGGATGCTATCCAGCTGAAGGGAGAAATTGATTTATGCAATACTTTTGAAACAAAGTTTCTTTCTATAAATGTCAGATATGTATGATAAAGTCGTTCTCTAATTAAAATGATCATGCTTACAGGTAGAGCTGGAGAGGCTATATGGAGCAGATGCAGTTATTGCTTTCGAAGGTAACTGAGCTCAGTCCATAGCTGTTCAACCTGTCCATGATGATGGTTTTGGCCAAGAAGACAGGTCAAGGGAAAATGATACTGTTAGAGGGAGGGGCAATCTGTTGAGTTCCAACTACAAACCTGAACTGGATCATAATTGACAAATTTGTTGATGGCTCTTTGAAAACTATTCAAGGATTTAATCCACCATTCTTTTCTATAACATTCTATATTCCAATACAAGTTGGTTTGGAAGTTAAAGATTTGTCTCTTCATTCTCTTAGTGGAAGTTCCTCTGTCAAGTGGGTGGAAGGCTCATTAGTGGCTCAACATCAACCACTTACGTGGTATAAGGTGAGAATCTCGGTGATTACTCAATCAAGTTGCACTAATAGTTTGTGAAATATCAGCCGAAGAATTTTTTCTTTTTTTTTCTTCTTTTGTGTTGTAGGTATATTTCTTATCATCATCATCGTCAAAAGTTTTAATCCCAAAAAGTCATACATTATTTCATTATTGAATATAAAAATGTTGAACCAATTATTTTAATGATGTTAGGTACTTTATGATTTAAAGATTGGAAAAAGCAGAGGTTTTGCATTTGTTACAATGAGCACAGTTGAAGATTGTAATGCAGTTATCCAAAATCTTGATGGAAGTGTATGCACTTTATCTTTTCATTTTGCATTTTGATGAGGCTTATTTAATTACAATAGGATATAACTTCAAATAAGAATTTTTAAGTTCTAGATTAGATAATCAAACTCTTGTTTTTAACCCAAAAGAAAAGTACCACTTTAAGAATGAGTACAAAATGCATTGGATAAATATCATCCTTTATTTTTATTAAATCTTTTGTAAGTAAAAAACTTGCTAATAAAAATTAATCTCAAGAATTGTATGGACGAACAATCAAGGTCAATTTCTCAAACAAGTCAAAGCCGAAAGAGCCCTTGTATCCGGAAAGTGATTACAAACTTTTTGTGGGTAATTTAAAATGGTCAGTGAGCCTTTGTATCCTGAAAGAGCCTTTATATGCCAAAAAAAATTGTGGAGAGGCATCGCAAAGATGGTGAGACTAGGATTACATGTTCTCAATGACTTGATGGTGATGGCTTAATGTGGTTTAATATATTTGCAAAACTGATTATGTTAAATATCAATTGCTCAGGTATCATGTTCCCCATGCATGGTTGAAGCCAACTAGGAATCTTCCAGGGATGAGGCAAATCCTGAAAAAGGGCACCACCCACAAACCATGGAGACCAAAATTAGCAACTAGATTTTACATATTTTTTGTGAATTCTGAAGTTTTTCTGTGAATTCTGTTGTATTTTTTTATGAATTCTAAAAGCAGGATTTTACAGATTTTCAAGTCTTAGTAGTAGTTTGGAGGACATGGTTGCATTTTTCTGTTGTTCAAGTAAAACTTATGTGTATTATTATTGTTATCAACATATAAATTATTACAAAAGAAATTTGTTAATTTTATAGCTTATTTTTTGTTGTTAAAGCAATTAAATAGCGACAAATATTATTGTTAATTACATAATTTAGCAACAAAAATTATTGTTGACAAAGTATAAAATTTTGTTGCTAAAATTTTAATTTTGTAACAAATTAATTTGTTGCTAAAAATATTTTTAGCAACAAAATAAATTGTGGTCATAGATACTATTTAGCAACAAAAATATTTTGTTGCTAAATAAGCTATTTGCAACGAATTAATTATTTGTTGCTAATTTATGACTGTCACACATTATTAGCAACAAACATAGCAACCAAATTTTTTTATTGCTAAAAAGTTTTAGCAACAAAAAATTAGTGTTTAGCAACAAATATTTTCGTTGCTAAATACTAAGTTTGTTGTAATAATAAGCCAAGGACCCAAACCTCCAAGGACCCCAAGGGCCTGCTAAGATGAGGAAAATAGAGAAGCATCTACTAGTTAATAGGCTAAAAGTGTTGTCTTAGTTTCAGAACATGGGGAGTTTACAAATATCTGACCAGTATGTTCCAAGACCCTTGGTCCAACCAGTGTACGTTATGCTTGATGAAGAACCGCTGGGTGCTTGAAAGGCTGATCATGATGAACGAGCTGTGAAAACTAGAAGACCAAGGAATTTGAAAATAGGTATGATGTTGAGGACGGGTCGACCAAGTTTGACAACACATAGAAAATGGCTTAAGAATCAAGCCATGCCTTTGAGCACGTGGTGTAAGGAGAATGCGAGTCTGAGCATGTGATACTAGGGAATAGTGTACATACAAGTCTCAAAGTCTAAGCAAATAAGAGCTGAGCACATAGTGCAAAACTATGAACAAGTTGCTCTTGTGTTGGTCCTCCGACCTCGTCACCTTTAAGCAAGGTAACAAAGATATACCTTGCTTCCAAGAATTTGGGATCTTCATCATTTGAGGAAAGTTTTATTTCTCATTAAAGAAACCCAATATTCTAGAATTCCTTAAAATTGATAGTTATATAAATCCTATCCCAAGTAGAAAACTAATAGGAGAACACCCTTATATATATCATACCATGTAAACCACAAGTGCGCATCAAGCACACTACTCTTCAATTGTACTTGATAATTCTACCCATATTATAGAGGGTTTTTTCTTTGCCTTTTCCCTCAACTTCAGCATGTTTAATCTCATTTTGCCATCCCTTTATTAGTTTGTAGATTGCTAGTTAACTTCTACATCAAAATTTGGCATCGTTTGTGGGGACTACTGGCTATTTCGTTCGCTCCCATTTATGGTTGAAATGAGTCATAACACTAAAGATATTCATGTTGAAGAAGAGTTGAAAGCATCATGAAGATTACGAGTTAAGCTAATAGTAGGTAAGTTTTATCTCAGACAAAGCTAAATATTAAAAGAGAGATAAATTATTTCATTTAAGGAGGTAAGTTATTTTAAGTAGACTTTGTCCCATTGCCCAGCTAAAAGTTGTCCTACTAGCTTATACAAATAGTCAATGTTGAAAAATATATGGTAAATTATTGTCTTATCAAATAAAATTTTTCTAAGTGTTTTGAAAAACATGCTTGTTATTAAAATGGTCCTAAGTATATGATATACAAAAGGCTCAATGGAAAAAGAATAATTGCTTTGTTTAAATAAATGATTTTATTTTTTAAAAAAGAATTTTTAGAAAATGGGGTGTTATATCTTCTCTATTTTTAGTTTGCTCATAAACAATTTAATTGACATGTTTGGTGCTAGTAATATTTTTAAAATAACTTTAGCCTTATAGAATATTTCATGATTATGGAATTACGCATACAATTGCTATTTAATTTTAGAAAATGGATATTGTTGCTATTGGATTTTAGAAAATAGAATATTGCATACTACTAGAAATTGAATATTACACACTGCTGTTGGATTTTAGAAATTGGAATATTGTATGCTGCTTTAGTAACTGAAATATTATGTAACCATTGGGACATGCCAAACTCAATGTATCAGGGCCCCTTCCCTATGCCGAAGAGCGGCCCGACCAGCACAATGACCTGATAAACTCACTCACCAGGTCAAGTTCGCCCAATAACTATTAAGATCCAAAATTTTAACAACAAATGAAATCAAAATAATTTCAAGATTCAAAGGTGAAAGTAAGCAACCATTACAGAAAATTATCATTTATATTGCAGACTGTCTCATTTCAAAAATACATAGGTGACCATTATTTATATTTACAAAAATGACAAACTTCTAACAAAAGACCAAGAGAGGGAAAAGGTACTACTAAGGTATTAGGCTATCACCATGCCTTTGCCCTTTGTCAACTATCGAGGAACCTGAAATGTTAGTAGAGTAGTGAGTTTAAAATTGTAACATAGCTCAATGAGTAGTGAAACTAGCATATTATCTATAACTAGCATTCCAAAAACAATGCATGTATGCTTGAACAGTAATGGTAAAATAATGTTTAACAACATAACATATAGTAAAACAATTATAAACAATACAGTAGTTAAAGAAGAACAGTTTGAATATGTGCTGGTTGAAAATTGCATCTAGGCTAGGGTTTGAAATCATCAAATCCAACCCTATGGTCATCCCTAGAATGGGTCATTAGTCAAGCGTACTGACCACTCATGTAGGTCATGAGCTAAGCATATTCATCGAGTATCCTAGCCCCGCGCTCGAACCTCGAGCTTACGGTCTCATTATCAATGAATATCTATTATTTCAAAACTAATCCGATGTATCTCAGTTACATGAAACCTTTTAACCAATGTCATTTTACACACATTTTATGCGAGAAATACAAGTCAAAGCAACACTTGAATTGAAATACTCACCTCGGGTCTTGCGTATCGATGTCCCATCGACACTCGACCCAATCCCGCAGTACACGCTTGGATCTACATTATTTAAACTCAATTCCAGTTCCTTTGAGCAATGTGGCTCAACTCTAGTTTCACCATCCCTAACCGGTCTCGGTCAACCCAAACTCGATGTGGTCAAATCTGGTCCATCGATCAAACTTGATCAATTGGTCAAATTTAGTCAAAATTGATTAACATGATCAATTTTGGTCAATTTCGGTCAATTTGGTCAAAACCCCAATTTTTCACACTTAGTCAAAATTTAGCCTTTTTGTTCTATCTGCGTAGTGAATTTTCCAATTCTACTGAGATCAATCCTTGTGATGGATTTCTGTGAAACTTTCTAGATTTTATCTACACCTCCTAAATATTTATCAAAATTTTAGTTTGCAATTTTTGGACTTCATTTGATAGGGTTTTAAGTGGAATATCAGTAACTATAAATTCTCAGTTTTCATGTGACAAACAGTCACTGGTCACATACTTTGACTCACTTACCCAACTCAGATTGTGATGAAATTTGGTATACATGTTTCCGACATAACCAGTAATGTCCCCACAAAATTTTAGCTCAAATTATCGAGTTTTGGTCAACCAATTGATCCCCTAAATTCCCTGCTATATAATAGATTCTTCTAATGGTCATAGTTTTTATGATTTTCAAGTGTCTAATTACCCCATTAAACCATTAATCCGAGGCTCTTTCTTACACATTCTGTAAGGTTTTAGGTTACAAAATATTCATTAATTAAGACCCATTCGAACAACAAGCAATTTGAGGCTAAAATCATACCCAAACATACCCTCAAACACTTGACAAGTATTACCAAAACTCTAAAATATTTTAAGTACCAGAGTACACATGTTTTGCAGTAACTTTGCATGTATGGAAAATCATGCATACAGAGGCTTAGGGAACAGGGTTTATACCTTTTTATAACCTCAAATGTGAGGATTTATCACCCCAAGTTTCAACCCAAATGGACGTTCCTAACAACCTCAACTATTGACCTAAATTTGGTTCCAACAACACTTTTGCTTTCATAGTTAGTAGACAATCAACTTTGGTACCCTTTAAACCATGTTCAAGAGTTCAGTTTTGGTTTTGCAACACATGGAACTTAAATTACATATAACAAGGATTGAAATGAGTGGTTTTACCTCAAAAATCGATCTTAAATGGTTTAGGAACTACTTCTTCAATGATTGGATCAACATTGTTTTCTTTAGTTTCCAGCTCCAACTATGTTGAGTACCCCACCTTGAAGGTCATTTTTCTCTCTTATGGTTGTGCGATTTGAGGAAGGTTTGCACAGTATTGTAGAGGGAAGTTGCACGTTGAAGCACCCTGGCCTGGAAAGGGGGTTGCCACATGGCCATCCACGTGACTCATGAGTTGCCATGCAAGGTGCCTTGTTGTCCTAGCTCATAGGTCTGGTTAGGAGTCATGTTAGATGGCCAAATCCATGGGCTCAAAACCATGTTCATCCATGATTTTTCACTACAATTTCAATGAAAAATTGGGGAAAGAAGAAGAAAAGATGGGGGAGAAGAGGAGTGGGGCTTGTGGATTGGCTCACGCGCCACATTCAGCCCACAAGGTGGAATGGCCCATGCGTCGAATCTGGCTTGCTCGAGCCACTCGACCTGTGGTTTGGTGGCCCATGCAGACCTTGGCAGCCTAGGACCACACCCTTTTTTATTTTTATTTTTATTTTTTGTTCCTCATTTCATCTTTTCCTCCTCATTTCATTTTTCATTTTCTCTTTTATTTATTTATTTATTTACCCATCATTATCATTTTTCTCCAAAATCACATATATTTTTAGTATACTCAAAATTCTAATTTAGACACTTTTTTTCCTAAAAAAATCACATATTTTACCCAAAAATTTATATTTTCTCTCAAAAATCAAATAATTACCAAAAAATTCATTATCCTTTCATAAAAATTAAATAATCACTCTAAAAATTTTATTGTCCTAAAAATTGTATTTCCTCAATAATTAGTGTATTCTCTTTTCAAAAATTATATTTCCCAATTAATTTAATTTTCTTCAATTAAATGGTTAAAATTAGAGAAAATTGAGAAAATTCATGCATTTTCGTAAAAAAAAAATAGAAAAATACATGTTAATACATATATTGAACCCATAAATTTTTGTGTCTCAAAAATATGGGTCGTCACAAAATAAAAACCTACATATGGGACAGAGTTATCATGACCATAAGGGAGTTGGGTATTTTGCATCGAAGACCCCGAGGAGTAAACAACTAATTAAGGAGATGAATCTAACATATAAGCATTCTACTTGCTACTATTGCAGCATTAAAGGACACAAGTGGACCCAATCCCACAAACTATGAAGAAGTTTTCAACAAGGCCATCATGTTGTCTCAAAAAAAGAACCACGAACTGTACAGAAATGGGTTCAAAAATCAATTAGTACAACTGCTATTTTAGATAGTATTTTCACAATAGGCAATATCAACAATCAACACTTAGACAAAAGGTGTTCACAACATATAATCAAGTGCAAGTATGAAGAGGATCTTGTTTCATTTGGAGAAAATGGGAAGACTGCTAAAATTCATATACCCCCTTCCAATGTGCAAAAGAGCTATCCAATGGAATTAATGGTTAATAGGAGACAAAAATTAAGGCACATAGGGCATTGAGCATGTTACAAGTCATCCATTGGACCCAAAAATATAAAGTTCCCTTACAAGATGAGTTTCAAGTATGTGGGCAAGGTAATGTTAAATAATTATATGTAAACACATATATTTATTCAGTAAACTAAAATAAATATATATTTAAGGATAATGTATTTGTAGGGTAGACAATTATTCTACATTTGTAGGAGATTTTAAAGTTTATGACTTCATGTTTCTACACATACATGCATTTTGTTCTCTTTTATGTTCTATGTAATTTTTTTTCATGCCTTTTTTTTTATTCTATCATGATGAACATCATCGATCATTCAAGAATCTCTCTATGGTCCATCTATATGCATCGAAGTTTTAGCCTCTCTTAAATAGTAATCTTCCCCTATTTCTAGTTTTAATCATGAACCTACTGCCATTCTACTTACTATTGCAACTAAAACTACATAACAACACCAATGGTTGTTTAAGTAGCTTTTGAGATGTTCTTCCTCAAGTTCTATCCTTCTTTCTTAGTAAGCAAAACATAAATAGATCATTTTCTAGGAACATCAAACGAAGCTCAACATTCATTGAAGTATTTGATTCCACTATTTTATATGGTTCATCTATGTTGCCATTTAAGGGGAGATTCATATCTAATAAGTTATTTAATAGGTTCTAATGGGTTGTTGGGGAGTGAGATTCTCATTAAGAATTTATTGTATCTATGGTGTAATTGATGTTCTTGTTGTCCCTCTTATAGTTTGACAAATCCTTTCTCATAAGAAGTAACTATATGGGCTAATTGAAGAGTTGATTGGTGGCAATTCCTATGCGTTAGCAACAGTTTATGGTTTTCTTAGTCTAATAACCCTTGTAGTCCATGTTGGAATATTCAAAAAATTATCAGTTTTGGTTTGAAATGTGTGTGTTTTCTCTATATTTGTGCAACTTGTGTTAGAGGACATGACTATATTTTAGCTAGATTGAATGGCAACCATTATATCAACTCAAGGAAGCTTAGGAAACTTCCTACTCCTTAAGGTATCCACAAGAGGTGGGAACTAAAATTCCCAAATCATCTAAGTGAAAATCCTTGGCAACTCCAAGTGAAAGTCAATCATTGGAAAAATAGGAACCTATTCTATTTGCTTTGTCTGATGAAGACACATCTTTGACTTTTTGGCTATAAAGGTTGCATAGCAGCGAAGATTGAAAAAAAAAAACCAACAAAAAAGGGGAGCAATCCTTCAATTTTAGAGAATAATCTTTTACCTATTCATGTGTCATTCTTTACATATCCTACGCTAATAGCTAAATCTACTTTAGAAACTATTTAAGAGTCCACCCAAGTTTCAATCTCAGTTCGTGAGACAATTAGATTCCATGACCCAACATAGTAGCACAATTTAGACACTCATATTGAAATGCAACGCTAGTGACCAGATTTAAAGCTTCCGCTAGTCGATCAAGGAAAGACAAAGGGGTGGCCTATGTTCTTAAACACTAAATTCCAAAGAAAATGGATGATTCTACTAAAGTGCCTAGGATTAAAGCCACTCTTGCAAAATTTTTTACAACATAGGCAAATAAGCCTTATGGGAAGCAATGGCTACAAAGAAATTTCTTCTAATTCGAGGTAAGTTCCTTTTCATATCAATTATTAATGACCTTCTTTACTTCCCAAATTCTGGTTGTGCTTTTATATAGGGGGAGTGTTTATAGTGTTTAAAACTTTTATCCCTCAAAAGGTTGGTGCTAGGAAAGAATTTGATTTCTCCACAATTGACATTATTAAGTACAAAAAGGGAAGAATGTGTGTGCACGTGTGGTGAAAAAAAGGGGGGTGGAAAAATATTTGTGTAGCGTGTATATATAACATTCTTATGTTTGCATAACAAGATCATCTTTGTTGTTTTTTCAGCTCAAATATTATTTGAATTTTTAACTTGTTGATCTTGCTGCTTACACATATCTTAATATCACACACTATCTTGTTTTACACCAAATAATGTCATAGGGAAGATTGTTGGTAAACGGTTTAATTGGCATGTTTGGTGCTACTAATATTCTGGAAATAACATTAATCTTATGGAATATTTCATGATTATGGAATTATGCATATAGTTGCTATAAGATTTTAGAAAATTGAATACTGCTGCCATAAGACTTTAGAAAATAGAATATTGCATGCTATTGAGTTTTTAGAAACAGAATATTGCATGCTATTGAGTTTTTAGAAACTAAATATTACGCACTACTGTTGCATTTTAGAAATCGAAATATTGCATGCTATTGGAATATTGTGTGTTGTTTTAGTTACTAAAATATTGCATAACCATCGGGATATATTTTCAATCTTATGGAATGTTTTTGAAATTATTTTTTGACAAGTTTTTTAATTTATAATCTTAGCATTTTCTGGAAAAACGCTATTAGTTGAGTATGAACAGAATCTTTTCAATAATGAAACTTTCTTAAACCTAGAAATTGATCTTCCTTAAAGATGGTATAACAGTTTTTCAAATTCTACAATTATATTATTATTTGAAAAAGAAATTCAAATCTTTGTGAAATGGTTTTTAGAAATAGAGCAGGTCAAGCATCTTCATCAAAGGATTTTAATCTACCCATTATGCTAAGGATTCAGTGATAAAGGAATGTTGCAAAAGGTTCTTACTATTCATGGAAAGTTGTAGATTTCTAGAAATCTGTAAAAATGTCAACTGTGTTCACAGTATTGCAATGCAGTATATCTCACAATTTGCCCAAAAAATTGTGCAGAATTTATGTCTGCTATAGAAATATCTTTGCCCTGAAGCCTATAAATATAAAGGCATTCAAGGCTTTCTTTATCACTCAGAGCTACAAAAGAAATGTTTATACTAGTGCGATTCATTGTATTGACTATTGAAATTTGTATTTCATTCTATATTATTGAGTGATCATGAGAACAAGAAGGAGTTGTACTTTCTACATTTTATTTCAGCAAGACAATGGTAACTGGTTTTGGTGACGGGTTCTGTCAACAGAGTTTGACACCTTCTTCAAGACAAGAGGAGCTTATTTGTAGAGTGTTGCTGCAAGTTGTTGTTTTGTCCATGAAGAACCTGGTTGCAAAGTATGGCATCGGTGTTTCAGTCATTGTGCTAGTCTAATTGTAAAAGTTGTACGATTTGTTCATAGTGAAATTCTTTATCTGGGCGAGGCCCCGCAGATATAGGCATTGGTTGAACTACATGACCAACTCTCATGTCTCATTTCTTTTCATGTGCTACTTATTTATTTGCAACTGCACGAAATTATAAGTTATATCTATCATTGTTTATTGCCTACTAACGTGATTTTAGAACTAACAAGTTTCATTTCTCTCAATTTACTTTTAGACTTGTATCATTCTAGAAGTTTGGACACATGGATATTTTATGCCCTAATTGAATGGGCATAACTCAGTTTCGAATGGGCCCACATTTTATTAGGCCATTGTTCCTCCAGAAATGAATATAAGTATTTGCATACTGTGAATGTGTACAATTTTGAAAATTGATATTTCATGTTGTCAATTATGTTTTGAAAAGAAAGAATGGAAAGTGAAATGACAACATCCTCCTTAGGTTGCTTGCCTGATTATATTACTTATTATTTCTACGTAAACTTGACATTTCTTCAAAAATAATGTTTTCAAAAAGGAATGAGTCTTTTATTTCACTTTGCTGCAAGAAGAATGTGTTAAGGACTATTGATAAATGATTTTCAACAAATAAACTAGACTAAGAAAAGTTTACAAAAGTTGTGTTACATGCTACATGATCATCTTCATAAGTTACCCAAAAATGGAGAAAATGGGTGATCTCAAAGAGTTATCCTACATAACTTGATGTTTTGAAAAGACTATCCTCAATGTTCACACATCCACAAGGGTTTTAAAAAACTTATAACTTCATAAGAAAGTGGGGACTTCATCAAGTTATAATAAGAAAGTGTGGACTTCATCAAGTTATAATGTAGAAAGTAACAACTCAAGCTAGTCTACCAAGGAATTATAAACATACCCATCATTCCATCCATCATGATTAGGGACTAACCCACACATTTAGGGAACACTTGAGATGTCAAGTATTGATTCACTATGCCAATACGTGGTTCAAAACTTAATCATGTTTATTTAGTATATCCATCAAAATTTCTTATATCTATAATGTTTGAAATCATCGCTATTATCCACATGCAATCATAGGACATTAAAATATGAATAAGCTCATTATATAACATACTTAAACATGTGATATATAAATGACCACGTAGTGATAACATGGAACGAAGACATCATCCATCAATAACATAAGAGATGCTATATTTGTATTCAACATTCACATAAAACTTCATGAGGCGAACATGCAAGGAAATGTCACACTACCATGCTCCTAAAAATTCAATAAGACACAACAATTATTCACAACATTTAAAATTTGAATAACGTAGAAGAGTAAGAATACTTATGTGGAGAATTGTACAATGATTCTGATTTTTAAAATTTTCAACTTAAAATATATGAAGATGTTATATTTAGTTTTTTATGACATGTTCTTGTGTTTTTAAGTCCTAACTTATATATTTGTATGATTTAGTGCAAATTATGTGAAATGGTGTACCATTCATTGATTCTCGTACACCATTGCCACATTTTTTTGTGCATTAATTAGACTCATGTTCAACCATGGATAGTATATTATGTATCATTTGTAATGGCTATTTTAAGTAAGTTTAAAGCCATTAAAATTTCAACCATATACAACATGCATATTTTACATGGAATCATGGCTAAACATTATGCCTATGCACATAATTTTTCCTTTTCATGTGCATTAATGTCTAATAACTTAATATATACATTCATGCACATCTAAAACCTAATTTCTACAAAATAACCTTTCTAGTTCTCATGTCGTAACGGCTCGTATTTTTGAATATGTATTTTCGTGTATTTTTTAAAAAAATTTTAATGAGAATACATGAATTTTCTCAAGTTTTCCCATTTAATTAGAAAAAAGGATTAATTGAGAAATATAATTTTCAGGAAGTAAATAGATCTATTATTGAGGAAATACGATTTTTGAAAGAAAATATGATTTTGGATTAATTATATGAATCTCAAGAATTAATAATGAATTTTCGGGGCAATTATTTGATTTTTAGAGAAAATTGATAAATTTTTGGGTAGAAAATGAAACTTATGGAAAATAAATGTTATATTAAAGATTAGTGTAAAGTTAAAAATACTTGAAGAGGTTGAGAGAAAAAAAAAAGAAAAAATTTAGTATATATACATGTATATAAGTATGTATATACAAAAGGAGATAAAGGGATTAAAAGAAAAGAAAAAAGGGGTGTCGCGGGGGGGGGGGGGGGGGGGTTTGGAAAAGAAAAAAAATTTTGGTCAGGCCCCTGTGGGTACTCTCCCTCCCCTTTTTCTTTTCCCCCCAATTTTTCCTTAAAACTTGCTCAAAAAAATATTTCTTTCAA
>JAJIYU010007911.1:0-18657 GCA_030144865.1 Tinospora cordifolia | reverse complement strand
TATTTTTATTTATTTCATATTTCATTTTCAGGTAATAATTTATGTAGTTATACACCAATAATGCTTTATACATGTACACTACATTTTTATTTAATTATATAAGATTTTTTTCTATGTACATATTCTCCTAATATGTAGTATTCATGTACTTTCTTCATACCCATATTAACCTATATGTGTATTTATACTTTATTTTTATTTATTTCTTAGGCAACTCCTTAAATTTCATAATTAATTCCACTAAAATTAAAATTTTCATTTAATTATCCTAATTTTTATTATATCTCCAATATAAATTATTTTTCATGTGCCAATCCACCATTTGCACCCAAAATTTCTTAAAATCTTTAAAATTAATTTATTCAACTTATTTTATTTATTTTAAACTTTTTGACAAAATTCTGGGGTATTACATGTAACTTAGACCAAAAGAGTTTTTTAACCCTTGATGTTCTCAACTAAGTGACTCCTTAGAGTGAAATATGATATTTCTCAGTCTATTTCATTGGACTTCGGACTTAGGGACTTTAACCCACTAGCCAATCATTTAGGTATTACAAACCTTATGAGCTAATCATAAGAAGAGAACACCCATAGCAATCGTGTGTCTATTATGATGGTACGTGGTTTGTATCTCCATCTCTTATCTTAAATCCCACATTCATGAAATATAAATAAAATTTGAGAATATAAGAACAAGATAAAAATAAATTTCAAAATTTAATAAATTGCTAAACAATTCACTCACCACTCAATTTCATGTAGCAAACTTTAGAATAACTCCTAAACATGATACTAACATGAAAGGAGCATCATAAATGCATGATCTTGAATATTCATCAAAACTGAAACATACACAAATACTAAGAAATAGAAGTGAAAACATGCATCATGATTTTTAGAAAAACATAAAAACGCCACACAAGAATGAACATGCTAATGGCTCAAATATGAACAAAGTGTTTAAGAAAGCAACTTCCACTTTAAATGAGATGTCTTCCCCAAATTCTAGCGGAGGTTCCCTTTGCTTTAGCACTTTTGCATCTTTGCAAAACAATTATATACTAATAACTAAATGCTGGAACTAAAAGTCTCTCACCTTTGCACAAAAGAAAACGAAAAGAAAAGAAGAAGAAGAAGAAGTTTGAGAACACTATAGTGAGGAATCTCTCTTGTTCTTGGAATGAGGGATTGTGTGCAACTTAGGGGCGTATTTATAGTTTTTTTCAAGGATCACTAAACTTGCAAATTTTCTTATGAGCCATGGTTTGATTCTCTATTAAATTTCATAATTAGTATCAAAGAATATTTTTAGACTTAAAATAATGCTAATATCAGTTGGGACGTGATCTAGTGAGCATAGCAAGTTTCTAGTCTTATTTGACAATTACATGTGAGCAAGAATCTTTCCTTTATCCATTTCCTTTGTTTGGGCGTGACTCTTAGTGTATAATGAAATTCTTTCTTCTTTGGAGGTCCAGCCAAGTGAGTATGCTATTAGTCTTGAGGGGACACCATAACATAGTCCAATATTCATATCTAAGCTTAAGAAAACTCTCCAATTTGGTTTAAACCCAAGGGTGGAGTCCCATATGTGAGAATCACTCAATTTAGGTGCCAAAATGGGAGAGAAAAGTTTCCATTTTTTTTATTTTCTCTTGTGGGTGTGGGATGACTAGGATTTTATGAGCATCAATTCAAATTTTAAACCTTTCTAATTAGGTTAATTCACATGTGTGCACACACACATGTGCATGGATGGATCGATTTTGCTTGGATGAGGCATGGAACACATGATCACTAGCTTGGTGCATGGAATCAATCTTTGTGAATTTTCAATTCGTAGGTGGGACGTCTCATATGGGTGGTATACTGAATCACTTGTGCGGTACATTGGATCATGATTTATGGAATCAAATAAGGGAAGACATCCCATGTGGTTGAGTAGGGTGGGGTGCACCCGATCATGGTGTTCCACCCATGTGACTTGCACATACTTTGGGTGGCAATGCCTTCATGGGTTTATATGAATTTAATAAAATTTAATATCTACCCAACCACTAGGAATTTAGGTGTATAAGCGGTAATTTTGGGACCACATGATCAAGACATAAATTTTAAGGTATAATTTGGCCCAAGGCATTTTTCCTTAAAAACCTTCCTTATTTAAAGCCCATTGAAGGTACTTTACCCGAATCTTGGCCAATTGTCCCAGGTTTTGGATATGTTGTGTGTCTTGTTAGTTTATGCCATCCCATGGAATTTTGAATCATTCCAAATCCTCATAGTACACTAAATTCCACTTCTTTCCTAATTTAAATCCCTGAAAGTGTTTGGCAAAATGAGAGCCCCAATCTAGACCAATTGAGCTAATTTTTGGATATGTTGTTCAATTGGCTTGTTCAAGTCACTTTGCTTCATTTTAGGTGATTTTGGATTCTTAGATATCACTAAATGAGAGTTTTAGAACCTGCCAAATTTAGCCCAAAAACGAACTTGGTTTCATTTTACACCCAAATTTCACTGAATAGACCTTGAATTTTGTTTTGTTTGGTACAGAGTTTTTAGGGTATTACAACCTACTCTCCTTAAAAAAATTTGCTCAAAATTTGCATATAGTTAAGGATTTCTATTGAAAAGTGTGGATACTTTGTCTTTATTTTGCTTTTTAGCTCCCGGTAGCTTCTTCCATCCCCTGATATTTTCACAACACTTTTACCAATGGAATGTCCTTCGTTCTTAGACTCTGTACCTTGTAGTCGAGGATTCTAACTGTTATTTTCTCATAAGTAGCATCATCTTGGATAGTTATTTCCTCCCAATGGATGATGTGAGAGGGGTTAGGTTCGTACTTTGTCAACATGGATACATGGAATACGTTATGAGCAGAAGTCATCTGGTTTGGTAGGTCCAACTCATAAGTGCATTCCCCAATCCTTCGAAGTATTTCAAAGGGTCTGACAAATCTAGGAGACGACTTCCCTTTGAATTTGAACCGCTTGATGCCCTTCTGAGGACTAACTCTTAGGAACACTTTGTCCCCGACTTGGAACTCTAGTAGTCTCTTCCTCTTGTCAGCGTAGCTCTTCTGATGACTCTATGCTATGATCAATCTCTTCTGTATCAACTTGACTTGTTTGTTCATTTCTTCTACCAAGTGTGGACCGACCAACACGTGATCTTTGAGCTTTGCCCGATAGGTAGGCGATCTGCAAGGTCTTTCATAAAGAACCTCGAATGGAGCCATCTTATTGCTTGCCCGATAACTATTATTATTGGTAAACTCTGCCAGGTGTAGGTACTTGCTCCAATTCCTCTTGAAGTCTAGGATGCGAGACCTCAGCATATCTTCTAAAATCTGGATAACACTCTTAGACTGTCCATCTCTCTGAGGATGAAAGTCGTACTCATGGTGAGCTTCGTGCCTAACTCCTTTTGTAAACTTTGCCAGAATTGTGAAGTGAAGCAAGAGTTTCTGTCACACACAATTGATTTAGGCATGCCATGAAGTCTCACTATTTCTTTGAGTAGAGTTCTCCCAGCTTACTGACTTGGTCTGTTGATTTGATTGGTAAGAAGTGAACCACTTTGGTGAGATGATTTACAATAACCCAAACAATGTCTTCTCCCTATTGATTCTTGGGGAAACCATTGATGAAGTCCATGACAATGTTATCCCACTTCTATTTAGGGATAGGGAGTGGTTATGACATTCCAGAGGGTTTCATGTGCTCTGCTTTAACTTGTTGGCAAGCTAAGCACTTGGAGACATGCTTAGATACGTCTCTCTTCATCCCCTTCCACTAGTAAGTCTTTTTAAAGTTTTGGTATATCTTGTCTCCTCCTGGATGTATCGTATATTTCGTTTGATGAACTTCATCCATGATGACTTTCTTACTCTGTTCATTCTGAGGTACACAAATCCTCTCCTCGAGTTGTAGGGTATTTTCGGTGTCTATCCTAAAATCAAGATGTCTACCATGTTTATGACCTTCCATCAATCTAGTGTTTAACACCTTCCATCAATCTAGTGATCCACTTGTCTTGCCTCTGTTCCTCCCTGATCTGTTGTAAAAGGTTCGGTTGGCAAAACATGTTGTAGAAGTAGGTTTCCTCATTAAGTGTCACTCCCAGCCTGAAGTCCTCAATCAGTTGGTACATTTGGCCCTTTTCTTCTTCATGTTTGTGGACCTTCCTACTCAAGGCATCAGCCACTACGTTGGCTTTCCCTGTGTGGTGGTGTAATTGGAAGTCATAATCATTAAGAAAGTCCATCCATCTCTGTTGCCTGAGGTTAACTCCTTCTATGTGTAGATATATTTTAGACTCTTGTGCTCTGAAAATAGGTTGAACCTTTCACCATAAAGGTAATGTCTCCATATCTTTAGGGCAAACACTATAGCTGTTAACTCTAGGTTGTGAGTAGGATAATTCCTCTCATGGACCTTCAGTTGTCTCGAAGCATAAGTGATAGCTTGTTTTTCCTACGTTAAGACTACGCCCAGTCCACTGAGCAAAGAATTAGTATGAAGGCTATAAGTGACACCAGGAGTTGGAGTGGTTAACACAGGGGCCGTATTCAATCTCTTCTTCAGTTCTGGTCAACTTGGTCATAGGTCTTGCCAACTTGGAGAAGTCTTGGATGAACCTTCTCTCGTAGTAGGCCAATCCCAAGAAGCTTCTGATTTCCGTCACGGTCTTAGGCTACTTCTAATTCATGACTGCTTCTACCTTTTTCGGGTCTACGACAATGCCTTCTGCTAATACAACATAACCCAAGAACTTGACCGTCCTCATCCAGAACTCACACTTGTATACTTAGCATATAGTTGGTTTTTCGTAAGGGTCTCCAACACGATCCTCAGGTGTTCTAGATGTTCAGCCTCAGACTTGAAGTAGATCAGGATGTCATCCACGAATACCACCATAAACTGGTCAAGGTATTTTCTGAACACTCGATTCATCAAATCCATGAAAGTCGCCGGGGCATTGGTTAAAGCAAAGGGCATAACGGTGAATTCAAAGTGTCCATATCTAGTTTTAAAGGCTTTTTTGTGGATATCCAACTCCTTGATCCTCAACTGATGAAAGCCCGACCTAAGATCAATCTTAGAGAAATGAGTGGCTCCTCGTAATTGATTGAATAGGTCATCAATCCTAAGCATATGATCCTTATTCTTCATTGTCGCTTGGTTCAGCTTCTGATAATCTACACATAGTTTCATGGCACCATCTTTTTCTTATGAACAATAATGGAGCTCCCCAGGGTGATTCACTTGGCCTAATGAAGCCTTTTTCCCTTTGCTTGTCTACTTGAGCCTTTAACTCAACCAGTTCTACTGGTGCCATTCTATATGGAGGTATGGTTATAGGATTGGTTCCAGGATAAAGTCCAATTTTGAATTCTAACTCCCTAGCTGGTGGTATTCGGGTAATTTGTCCAAGAACACATCATCGTACTCACTAACTACGGCTAGATCTTGTATTCTATTTAGGTTAATTGACTCTTCTTCAGTGAGTTCCTCGAGCTCATTCATGTGCTTTAGATAGTTTAACAAGGTTAGGGTTGGACTCCTTGGTAATTTTCGTATATCCCTATTGTTTTTAAATGTTTTCCCAGAAGGTAGGGTTATGGTTACCCGTCTCTAGGGACAATCTATCTAGGCTTGATATTGGTCTAATCAGTCCATCCTCAGGATTACATCATAGCCATAAAAAGGTAGGGTGCATAGGTCAACTGTTAAAGGTTTGTCCTTGAACCTTAGATCACAACTAGAAATTCTTTTTGAAGTCATAGTGGTCCCTATTGGTGTGGACACATTTAAAATTATAGGCAACGATTTTGTTACAAGTTGTAACCTATTAACTAGTTGTTCAGATATAAAGGATATTGAGGTACCCGAATCAAATAACAATCTTACAGCAAAATTAAACAATAGGAACGTACCTTCTACTGCAAGGACCTGCTCTGCTTGGGCCTCAACCACAAACACTAGAGCCTGGTTCTGACCACGGCCTTGGTTCTGCCCCTGATTAGCATTCTACGGTTAAGGTCTGGCTTGAAGACGACCTCCTCCTTGAGCATTCTGTGGTTGTTGTTGCTAGGGAGCTTGGGCTGCTACAGTTGGCCAATCTCTAGCAAAATGGCCCCTCTATCTGCATAGGTAACACAACCCCAACCTCTTTGCTTGTTCCCTTGCCTCTCCCTTATCCTGCTCCCATCATCTATGGGGCCTTACCATTTTTGTTTTTCTTATGGGTCCCTTGTTGATCCTGTTTATTCTTGGGCCGCTTATTTGTTTCCCTCAACCTCTGTTCTCTATTGAGTTCTTGCTCTAAAATCAGAGCTCGTTCAACTACCTCCTTGTAAGTTTGGAGGTCCAATGCCATAAGCACCTTTCGGATCTCAATCTTGAGACCTTGCGCAAACCTAATAGCCTTCATTTTCTCCCCCTGATCATATTTATAGAGAACTTGGCTAACTTTGTGAACTTCCTCTCGTACTCCATCACAGTCAAGTTTCTTTGATTGAGCTTGACAAAAGTCATCCTGAAGCTTTCGAAGGGTTGCTTCAGAGAAAACTTTTCGTAGAAGCACTCTTTGAACTCCTCCCAATTCATTGCTTTAGTCGCAGTATCGAGTTTCAATTGCATCATTCTCCACCATCCTCGGGCTGGTCCCTTGAAATGGTGTGTGGCTAGTGCCACTTGTCGTGGGCATGTCACCTTTAGTATGTTCAACAGTTCTTCCATCTCTTGGTACTAGTGGTTGGCCTGGATGCAAGTCTCGGTACCATCAAAAGATGGAGGGTTAAGCTTTTGTAAATCTATCGGGATCTTTGTTTGTTTTGCATCCTCCTGCTCTTCTTGGTTCTTCTAACGTTCTTGTGGTACTAGTGCTGGTGGTGGAACTAGAATAGGTTCAGGTGCTTGTGGCTGTGGCACTCCCTAAGGGATCATTTTTGGTATAACCCTTATTAGTTGGTCCAGTACTTGCTGAGACATCTTAGTCATCATTGGTTCCAGCCTAGCCTCAATTTTAGCCGGCAGTCCTTGTTCTCCTTGCTTGGTTTCATTCGAAGTGGTCGATTGGGTAGGTTGTCTTCTTATTCTAGCCATTTGCTATAAATCGAGCAGATCATCAGTATTAGGCGGACATTCATACTATGATGACTCTAGGTTCATGTTGCTAGGTTCTCGATTCATTAAGTAGCCTAAAGGTTTTTCTTCTAGGTTCTTTTCATGCATGGGTATGAGATTTGGTTTCAAAGCAAGTAAACATTACAACATGCTTTTCAAACAATCATACAGTCAAGCTAGCACAACAAAGTTCAAACCTTCCACCTAAGCTTCCAGGTTCAAGTGCGCCATCCCACTCTACCCCTTCCACTTAAGCTTTCACCCAGAACGGAGCTGCACCCCAATAATTTTGCGAATTGCTCGATAATTATTGTTCCCGAGCCTACTATACCCAACTGCCCCATCCCAGTGAGCATAGAGAAACCCGTTCTTCCATAGCTATCGATCATTCACTGTACATGGCCCATCATTTTCTTAGTCCAGGCTTCCTTCATATCCTCAAATTCCTATGCATCCCATACTACATAGAAACCAAAAGATATAAAAGCTTCCCTGTCCAGTGTCCTGGTCAAATAGTTTTCTATTTTCACACAATGTTTGTTTTTAGTCATGTCCTAGAAATTTATGCTTTTAATCCACTTTGCCACTCATGGCTACACCCATTTCTATCTAAGGTCTATTATCTAGACCTATATATGGTTTGATTTGGTTGACTCACGACCTCTGTCTAGTCAGGATACTACCTTTGGCATCTTCAAATTCTTTGCCCTAATTTTTCAACCTTCTAATTTTCTTTTATAGAAAGTAAAGGTGTTCTTCAACTTAGACTATTCGTACAAGTTGGTGGGACAACCTCCAGATCGAATGGCGATACCAAAGTCTACTTAACAACCATGCTTTCTAGGGCAGGATAACTTACCTCCCTTTTAATGCTTAACTTTACTTAGGACAAGACTTACCCACTATCAACTCAACTTGGAGTCTTTGTATCCAAACAAAATATTTTAAAAATATTCATTTCCTTTTTGAAAACACTCTCTAAAAACATTTTTTAATTTCAAAATAGAAGGTAGGGCAATCAAAATTTTAATTTGATTCATTGTGAAACAATACTCAATTGGAGTTTCTAATTCTTATCAATCAACTAATGATTGACTTTCTAATTTTAGCCCAAGGCACCTAAAGCCTAAGCTCTGATACCACCTTTCGTATCAAAGGAAACTTTCTAATATTAGCCCAACAACTAATGCATAGGCTCTAATACCACCTTTGTAACACCCTGACCCCCGTATTCTTCATTATGAATGTTTAGACTTAACCACTATTGAAATAGTTGTTGAAACAATGGACTTAACCACAAGGTGGGCCAGGTCTGATGTTGCTTTACAAGTGACACACACTTGACTTTCTATTCCCAATATCTCATGCCTTACTATAAAAATTAAACAAGGCCACATAATAAGAGATAAAAAGAAATTCTAATCTTTATTAAGTCATAAAGAGAAAAGTACATAACTTTTAATTAAAAACAAATACAAAAGAATTCATAACAAAACTGGGCAAACATGCCCTATATAGAAATTTTCAAATAAAATCAAAGGAGTTGCCCCAAGTCCTTGCATATTCAATTTCCTGAAAAATGTTAAAGGAAGGGTGAACACTAAGCTCAGTGGATCTTAAACAACCATTTTCATATTCAAATCACTAACACATCCATAATTCAAACACTTTCAAAAATTAGGTGTTTCAAGTATCAAAATTGTGTAAAGTTGTAACTTAGACCAAAAGAGTTTTTCAACCCTTGATGTTCTCAAATAAGTTACTCTTTAGAGTGAAATATGACATTTCTTAGTCTATTTCATTGAACTTTGGACTTAGGGACTCTAATCTACCAACAAAGGTATTACAAACCTTATGAACTAATCATAAGAAGAGAACATCCATAGCAACCATGTGTCTACTACGATGGTACATTGCTTGTATCACCATCTTCTCATCTTAAATCCCATATTCATGAAATATAAATAAAATTTTAGAATATAAAAACAATCTAAAAATAAATTTTAGAATTTAATAAATTGCAAAACAATTCACTCACCATTCAATATCATGTACCAAACTTTAGAATAACTCCTAAACATGATACTAACATGGAATGAGCATCATAAATGCATGATCTTGAATATTCATCAAAATTGAAACATACACAAATACTGAAAACTAGAAGCAAAAATGTGCATCATGATTTTCAGGAAAACACAAAAACGTCACACAAGAATGAACATGCTAATGGCTCAAATATGAAAAGAGTGTTTAAAAAAACTACTTCCACCTTAGATAAGATGTCTTCCCTAAATTCCAGTGGAGGTTCCCTTCACTTTAGCACTTTTGAATCTTAGCAAAACAACTCTCTACTAATCACTAAATACTGAAACTAAAAGTCTCTCACCTTTGCACAAAAGAAAATGAAAAGAAAAGAAGAAGAAAAGTTTGAGAAGACTATAGTGAGGAATCTCTCTTGTTCTTGGAATGAGGGATTGTGTGCAACTTAGGGGGGTATTTATAGTTTTTTTGCAAGGCCAAAGGGGACATAGTAAGTGTGCATGGATTGTGTGCAACTTTTAAGTAAGTTTCCAAACACAAAAGATAGACATAGTAAATGTGCACAAGGATCATTAAACTTGCAAATTTTCTTATGAGCCATGATTTGATTCTCTATTAAATTTCTTAATTAGTATCAAAGAATATTTTCAGACTTAGAATAATGCTAATATCAGTTGGGATGTGATCTAGTGAGCATAGCAAGTTTTTAGTATAGTTTGGCAAGTACATATGAGCAAGAATCTGTTCTTTGTCCATTTCCTTTGTTTGGGCGTTACTCTTAGTGTATAGTGGAATTCTTTCTTCTTTGGACGTCCAGCCAAGTGAGTATTCTATCATCTTGAGGGGACACCATAACATAGTCTAATATTCATATTTAAGCTTAAGGAAACTCTCCAATTTGGTTTAAACCCAAGGGTGGCATCCCATATGTGAGAATCACTCAATTTAGGCGCCAAAATGGGAGAAGAAAGTTTCCATTTAATTTATTCTCTCTTATGGGTGTGGGACGGCTAGGCTTTTATGAGCATCAATTCAGATTTCAAACCTTTCTAATTAGGTTAATTCACATGTGTGCATACACACATGTGCATGGATGGACCGATTTTGCTTAGGTGAGGCATGGAACACATGATTACTAGCTTGGTGCATGGAATCAATCTTCATGGATTTCCAAATCCTCAGTGGGATGTCCCATATGGATGGTGTACTGAATTACTTATGTGGTACATTAGATCATGATTTATAGAATCAAATAAGGGAAGACATCCAATGCCTTCATGGCTTCACATAAATTTAATAAAATTTAATATATGTTTAACCACTAGGAATTTAGGTGTATAACCTATAGTTTTGGAACCACATGATCAAGACACAAATTTTAAGGTATAGTTTGCCCCAAGACGTTTTTCCTTAGAAATCTCCTTATTTAGAGCCCACTAAAGGTACTTTACCCAAATCTTGGCTAATTGGCCCAATTTTTGGATATCCCATGGAATTTCGGGTCATTTTGAATCCTTGAAGTACCCTAAATTCCACTTCTTTTCTAATTTAAACCCTTGAGGTGTTTGGCAAAATGAGAGCCCTAATCTTGACCAATTGAACTAATTTTCAAATATGTTGTTCAATTGGATGGTTCAAGTTACTTTGCTTTATTTTAGGTGATTTTGGAATCTTAGAGGTTACTAAATGAGAATTTTAGAACCTACCAAATTTAGCCCTAAAATGAGCTCGATTTTATTTTGCACCCAAATTTCACTAAATAGACCTTGAATTTTGTTTCGTTTGGTAGGGAGTTTTCAGGGTATTACATCCCTCTACTATGCCTACTCTCCATTACATAGATTATGTCCTCAAGTCTCAATGTACCTTTGGTATCGATTCTAAAATCAATGTGTTTACCTTTCTTGACACCTTTTTTCAGGTCCACAATCCATTTATCGTGTTCTTGCTCATCTCTAATCTGTTGTAGCAGGTTTGGCTGGCAAACCAATGCACATAGGTATGCCTACTTCCCGTCTGAAGTTACACTCAGATTATAGTCACTGATTAATTGATACATTTGTTTTTTTTTTCTTCATTCCTCTTATCAAACTTTCTACTAAGGGTATTGGCTATGACATTATCCTTTCTTGGATGGTAGTGGAGTTGGAAGTCATAGTCTTTCAAAAACTCCATCCATTTTTGTTATCTCAGATTAAACTCCTTTTGAGTATAGATGTGCTTCAAGCTTTTATGGTCTGAAAATAGGTTGAATCCCTCTCCATAGAGGTAGTGCCTCCAAAATTTTAAGGCAAACACGATAACAACTAGTTCCAAGTCATGCATAGGGTAGTCTTGCTCATGGATTTTTAGTTGTCACGAGGCGTAAGCAATGACTTTCCCCTCTTGCATCAATACAACACCCAATCCATTCTGTGAAGCATCTGTGCATAGGACATATCTCATCCCATGGGTAGGAATGACCAATATGGGAGTTGAAGTTAACCACTCCTTCAGTTCTTGGAATGATTTCTCACACTTCTCATCCCAAACAAACTTCTCTCCTTTTCTGGTTAGCTTAGTCGTAAGTCCAGCTAACTTTGGTAGTATCCTACCATACCTAGTTACCAACTCCACTTTATCTAGATCGATTGATATCCCTTCAATCGAAATTACATGGCCAAGAAACTTGACCATCTTTATCCAGAACTCACACTTGCTGAACTTAGCATCAACTCATTTTTCCTCAGTGTGCCCAACACAATTTTCAAGTGTTTTACGTGTTTAGCTTATGATCTGGAGTAGGCTAAGATATCATCCCTGAATACCACTAGAATTGGTCCAAATACTATCGAAAGACTTTGTTTATCATGTCCATAAATGCAGCCAGTGCGCTGGTCAAACCAAATAACATAATGTGAACTCGAAATATCGAGTTCTGAAGGGTGTCTTATGGATGTTTGTCTCCCTTATCCTCAATTGGTGATAACTTAACCTTAGATCAATCTTGGAGAAATGAGTGGCTCCCTTCAACTGATTGAACATGTCATCTATCCTAGGCAATGGATACTTATTCTTTATGGTTACTTGGTTGATCTTTTTGTAGTCAACACATAACCTCATTAAGCCATTTTTTTCTTCACAAATAATACAGGAGCTCCCCATGGTGATTCACTAGGTCTAATATTTTCTCATGGAGTTCATCCAGTTTTGTCTTGAGTTCAATAAACTCCACTAGTGCCATTTTGTAGGGAGGAATGGCTATAGGATTCGTGCCTTGTTGCAGTTCAATCTTGAACTTTACTTGTCTTTGTGGTGGTAGTCTAAGTAAATCATCTGGAAACACATCTGGATACTTCTACACTATAGATATCTCTTGAATATCTTTCAGCTTCCTAGTATCATCATTTAAAACTTGTGTGAAGTCCTCACTCTGCCTTATGCAATACAACACAACGATCATAGGGCTTTGGGGTAATCTTTTTTGCATGTCCCCCTTAATCTTCACTAGTTTACCAAATGGTAGAGTCAATGTGATTCTCTGTCTCGGGCAATCAATCTGAGCCTGGCCTTGGTTAACCAATCCATGCCCAGTATCACATCATAACCATGGAAAGGTAACACCTTAAGGTCGAAGTTATTAGATTATCTCCAAATCTTAACTTAGATGTGCAAGTTTTTCGGGCAGTCACTATAGTTCCTATGAGAGTGGATAGATACAATGGTTCTAGTGGTGTGGATGTCGCTAGTTCTAATCTCCTAACTAGGTCTTTTGAAATGAATGACTTAGTGGCACCCGAATCAACAAGATCTTAACAGCAACATTAAACAGTAGAAATGTATCTTTAACAATTGGAGCAGGTTTGCCTGTCCATCCTCAATAACGAACACTCAGGCCTGATTTTGTAATACCCTGAAAACTCTGTATTTAATAAATGAAATTCAAGATCAATTCAGTGTTTGGGTGCAAAATGAAATCGAGCTCATTTTAGAGCTAAATTTGGCAGGTTTTTGAAACACTCATTTAGTGCCCGTTAGAGACCCAAAATAACTTGAAATGAAGTAAGACCCAAAATAACTTGAAATGAAGTAAGGTGACATAAACCAACTAAGGGGACAACATATCCAAAAATTAGAACAATGGGTCAAGGTTAGGGTTTTTATTTGCCAAACGACCTTCAAGGGGTCCAAATTAGAAAGAATTGTCATTCAGGGTACTTCGGGAGATCGAAATGACCTAAAACAACATAGAATGGAATGAACTAACAAAATGAATGAAATATCCAAAAATCAAAACAATTGGCCAAGATTTGAATTTTCATTTGCCTAGTGACCCTAGTGGGTCTTAAATATGGAATGTTTTTAAGAAAAAATCACCTTGGGTCAAACCATACCTTAAAATATGCATTAGGTTCATGTGATTCCAAAACTATAGGATATAAATCATAATTCCATGTAAATAAGGAGATATTAATTTTTATTTGATTTTTGTGAACCTGTAGTACCCTAAATCCTCTGTACTCAATTAAATAAAATTTATCATTCATTCAGTGAAATTTGGGTGTAAAATGAAACCGAGCTTATTTTGGGGCTAAATTTGGTAGGTTTCCGAAACTCTCATTTAGTGCCCCTTAGGGACCCAAAACAACTTGAAATGAAGTAAGGTGACATGAACCAACTAAGGGGACAACATATCATAAAATTAGAATAATTGGTCAAGGTTAAGGTTTTCATTTGTCAAACGCCCTTCAAGGGGTCCAAATTAGAAAAAATTTTCATTTAAGGTATTTTAGGGGATTGAAATGACCCGAAATGCAACGGAATAACATGAACTAACAAAATAAATGACATATCCATAAATTAGAATGATTGGTCGAGGTTAAAGTTTTTATTTGTCAAACAACCTTCAGGGGTTCCAAATTAGAAAGAATCGTCATTTAGGGTACATTGGGGGATTGAAATGACCTAAAATGAAACAAAATGACATGAACTAACAAAATGAATGAAATATCCAAAAATCAAAATAATTGACAAAGATTTGGATTTTCATTTGCCTAGTGACCTCAGTGGGTCTTAAATAAGGAAAGTTTTTGAGGGAAAATCACTTTGGGCCAAACCATATCTTTAAATGTGCATTAGGTTTACGTGATTTCAAAACTATAGGTTATAAATCATAATTCCATGTAAATAAGGAGATATTAATTTTTATTTGATTTTTGTGAAACCATAAAGATATGGCGACACCTAACATGTGCAAGTCACATGGGCGGAACACCATGATCATGTTCACCCTACCCTACCCTAAGCTCTATGGGATGTGTCCATTATTTGAAACTATGAAGAATGATCCCATGTGCCATGTAAATGATCAAGTATACCCACACCTATAAAAACCATGGAGAATGATTCCATGTGCCAAGATAAATGATCATGTATACTAAGGTTACATATAAAATGTTTCATAAGTGTGTATGTGGGCATACATGTGACAAACCCAAGATAGAAGTTTAATGAGAGTGGTTGATTTAAAGAGATATAGAAAGATTCCTTCACCTAGAAAGAAAAATGAGAAAATAGAAACTTGTTTTATGCTCACATGTGGAGCCAAAAAGGGAGAGAATCCAAGGGAAACAAAAAACATTCCAAAACTTTATTTTTGTGTGCTCATATTAGAAACTTATTTGATTTTATAAATCACAATATATTAGAATGTTTCCCTACTAATAGAGGACATCCAAGAGAGATTGGAATGTATTCTAAACCATTAATTGTGTTCACACACATAAAAGAAACAAATAAGGTTAAAAGATTTTGCTCACACTTGGATTGAAAACCTTAGTGGTCCCACTTGCCAATAGTGGACACACTTGCCTTTCTCACCCAAACCTTAGTGGAGGGAATTTCTTAAACCTCTACTTTGCTATTTTAAATTTCTAGCATGTTCATGCTTGTTTCAATGCTAGTTTTTAGCATGTTTTATTTTTGTTTCAGCATGTTTAATCATATTTTAATTTTAGTTCAGTATGTTTTTATGTTTTAATCACTCATGAGAGCATGCCATGCTTCATGTTTAGGATTTAATTCAATGTATGAAGCATGCTATGTAATGTTTACATACTTTCTTGGTTGTTTAAAATTCTGATATTTACATTTCTTTTATGATTATGTGATTACTAAATATAAGAAATTAAAGATAAGAACCACGTACTGTCATAGTGACCCATATGGGTGCTATGGGTGATCTTAACACATGCTTGGAGTGTGTGGTTGCGGGGCGCAACTAAGGGATACTTGGTATATGGCATCCAATGGAAAGTGACAAAGAAATGTCTTTCCACCCTAAAGAGGGGTATCTAAATTAAGAACATCAAGGGAGTAGAACCTCTTTCAGTCTTAATGTCAACTACAACCAAAAAGTTGCTTGAATCACTTAATGCATGAAAATGTTTGAATTTGGATGCGCTATTGATTTGAACTAGTAGCTTAGTTGTTTAATAAATGATCCATTGGGCTATGTGCTCACTCCTTCCTTTTATTTTGAAGGAATTTGACTTGAATCATAAAGGCCATTTATTTCTAAGTTTTGAAAGTTCTATTTTAAGGGCATGTTGCCCAAATTTTGAATTTAAGACTTCCGTTGAATTTTATTTAAGTTTTGAAAGTTATGTACTCAAGTTTTGATTTAAGAATGTAATTTTCTTTATTTTATTTTAATAAATAAAGAGTTTGAAGTATTCCTTTATTTAATTGTATACCTTATTGAATTAATTTAATACATTGTGATGTATCCATGAACATTTTCAATAAGTGTTTAAATAAAGGAATTGAGATGCAAGTTGTGTATTTGTAAATGTAACATAGGACCCAACCCGCCTTGTGGTTGAGCTTAAACCTGTTTCTAGGGGGTTGGGGTGTTATAGATTCTATCTGCCCTACTGTTGTTGTTGTTGCTGTTGTTGGGGCTACCTCTGTTGTGGCTGCTGCTATCCATGCCCACCTAGATTCCTGCCCTTACCATTATTCTATCCTTGGATCTAGTTCTGTGGTCTCAAATTTTGACAGTCCTTGGCAAGATGTCCCTTTTGCCCACAGTTGTAACATGTTCTTTCTCTCTGAGCCTGCTACTTATCAACTTTGCCTTAAGTCTGCTACCTCTGAGGCTGATTCTAATTTTGTTTCATTTAGTTCCCTTAGAACTCTCTGCTATTGATCGATTTCTTGCCACTATTTCTCAACTTCTGCTCAAAGTTTACCTCTCGTTCCATTAGTAGTGCTTTCTCCACTACTTCTCTATAAGTCCTCTAACCCATGGGGTTCATCACTCTACGAGTTGAAATCTTCAGGCCTTCTGTAAACCTATGAGTCTTCATGTTCTCATTCTAGATCAGTTCAGGTGCAAACATGGACAATTTAGTGAACTTAACCTCATACTTAGATACAGTCACGTCTCTTTGAATCAACCTGATGAATTCAGACTGCATCTGCACTTGCGTAGCTTTTGGAAAGAATTTCCTATAAAATATCTCTCACAATTCTTCCCAGTTCATGTGTCGAATGTCAGTGTTTGGATCTGCCTTTAGCATCCGTCACCAACTCTGCGGGAACCTGTAGCCCCTAACACATCCAGGTGTTCATCTAACTCTTGGTACCAATGATCTACAACCATGCTATTAGATGTACCATTAAATTAGGACGGGCAGAGTTTTTGTATTTCAATCAACATCGCTCTCTGTTCTTTGTCATCAATTTCTTCCTTCGCCCTCTGATGGACTAGAATCTCTGGCATGGGCACTGGCTGGTGTACTGGTATCTGCTCTTGTGATGGGGCTTGTATCTACGACTCTGTTGTCGCTTGTGCCTACATTTGTGGTAATGACAATAGTCTCATGATCTGCTGAGTAACCCATTTGGTAATCTCATCCTAGAACTCTGGAGTCAATGCAGCCCCAACCTGAGCTTTAGTCTGGTTAACTTGTGCTCTCTACCCCTGCGATTCAGTGTCATTAGACGTGGCAGTCATAGCTACTTATCTCTTGGATCCAGCCATTTATCTACAAGTGAAGATCTAATCAGTCGTTATAGATTGGTTAAAGAAATCTCATGTATATACTTAGAGCATTTATTTCTATCATACTAATATGACTCTAGATGCATGTCTCTAAGTTCTTGTTTATTCAATGGTCTATTGATTTACACCTCTAAGTCCATAGTGAGTGTATTTCAAAATATCTTTCTTTGGGTGTAGGATTTTGGGTTCAAATGTAAATTTTTATGGCATACATAGTTCAAGTACATAAATTAAGCAAGCAAGTAAAGCATTCACACATATCATCACAAAAAACACGCTAGTATAGAGAAATTCTAAGCTTCTACTTATGCCCCTGGGTTCGACTGTCCCATACCATTCTTGCCAATCGACATAAATTTCCACTTAGAGGTCTCACCACACCCAAATAATTTCGCAAGTGTCTCGATGTCTAAGGCTTCCCAAGCCCAACTACACTTGACCGTCCCATGTCAACCAAGCATAGGGAAACAAATTTGTCTAAAGCAACTGATCACTCACCAAACATGGTTTGTCATTCTCCGAGTCCAGGATTCCTCCTCATCCTTGAATTTGTTACATCCCATACCACATAAAAACCAATGATATGAGATCCTCTCAATCTCGTGTCTTGACCAATCAAGTGTTTCGTTTCACACGTTATTCTTTTCTTGCTTATGTCTTAAAAGCTTTTATTTATGATTTACTGTGCCATCTTGGCAACACCCAAGCTATACCTAGTGTAACACCCCAACCCCTGTATCTTTTAAGCAGTGTACATTGCCATCGTTCTCTTGACAGTGGAATTAACAAACGGTGGGTCGGGCCAATGCTACATTACAAGCGACACACACTTGTTTTTTTCTTTTCAATATCTCGTGCCTTTGTATAAAATTCAAGAATACAAAATTTTCAATAAAATCAAGGAAAATTAAAAGAAATAAAGAAATTCAAACTATTTTATTCATAATAGAAATTGAAAGTACTAAACTCTTCAAAAAAAACTAATTATTATAGCGGAAGTCTTCAAAATACTTTTTAGTAGAAAAATATAAAATCTTTGGGCAACATGCCCTAAAAATCCTAAAAAATATAATACTGGAAAACTTTCTAAAAAATTATCTATATTCAACTGCTTCATGGATTTCATGTTCCTGAAAAATAAGAAAGGAAGAATGAGTACATAGCCCAGTGGATCCTTTTTGAACAACCATCTTTCATAGTCAAACTCATAACACAATTATAATTCAAACACTTGCAATCATTAGACGTTTCAAACAATAATTTGTTCAAGTCGAGTCTCAGACCAAAAGGGCCTTTAATCCCTTGATGTTCTTAACGAAGTACCTCCTTAGAGTGAAATATAGCTTTTCTTAGCCAATTTCATTGGACTTTTGGACTTCAAGGGAACTTACCCACCAACCAAGTACTTTGGTCTTAAAATCATATGAA
>JAJIYU010007910.1:0-18617 GCA_030144865.1 Tinospora cordifolia | reverse complement strand
TAATTCCTAATATCAGATGGTAAATTCCTGATATTAGAGCGCAACAGATAAACTGACTAAGTGTTTGAAACGCCCCTAATAATTTGAAACTGTTTGCATGTTTCGTATGCTTGTCTGTATAATGTTATTGATGTGTAGGGGAGATCCACTAGGCTTTCGAGCTCATCCCATTTTTATCTTACAGGTATTCATGAGCCCAGCGCTTAGTGAGGATGCAGGCGGGAGACTGGAGGTAGTATAGAGAGAGTGTGTGTGATATTTTTGTTTAAACTGTCTCTCTGTTTTTTGTATAGTTTTTATGATGTATATTTTGAAATTGGACCGAAGGGTCATGTAACATATTTTTGTATATGTATTCATAGGACTGTTTACCATCTTGAACACTATTTTGTTTTGATTCATAAACTGATAATTTTTAGTTATGGTATGTTATACAGTGTTCAATGATTTAGAAAGATTTGATCCGATTAGTGTTTCCGCTACTATGATCTTGATTTCCAGAATAAATATGACTTCGAACATCTGGTGAATTTGATTTGAAATCAACTGCTTAGTGAAGCATGAATAAAATGACTATTTGAAATTAATAAATGATTTAAACCTTGTGTATAGAGGTTTATAAAAAGATTGATGATAATTGTTGCACGCCCGGTGCCTCGGCGGACCACGCGCCGAGCTTGGAGCCGCGTGACGCCCGACGACGGGGTTTTACATTGACGGATATGATGTCCGGTCGGGGGGTCGGGGTGTGACATGTGACTATCCTAAGAAGGAGAGATTGGCAGCGCTGATAGCTGAAGAAGAGAACCCTACTGAACATGTATGGGTTAATCCTTTAAGACTGTTGAATGCCATTCAACAGCAAACAAAGACCCCGAACAATGGGTTGATGTACATGGAGGTCATAATCAACCAAAACCATCCAGTCTTGGCAATGGTTGATACGGGTGCTACACACTCATTTATTGATGTTCCTTTGGCAGAAAGCCTCGGGTTAACTCTCTCCTAGAACCTGGGCCAGGTGAAAGTGGTAAATTCTGAGGCAAAGCCTATTAAAGGCATTGCGAAGGGAGTAGAGATTAAAATCAGGGAATGGTCATGTATAGCTAACTTCATGGTTGTCCCGTTAGATGATTTTGATATTATTCTGGGTAATGATTTCTTGCAAGCTCAGAATATTGTTTTGATGCCTTCAATGAAAGGATTGTTCATCATGGACAAAACAAATCCTTGTTTTGTGCCTGCTGAGAAAGGGGAAAAGATACAGTTCCCTGAAGCTGTACCCATGTTGTCGGCAATTCAAGTTAAAGATGGCCTACGGAAAGGTCATCTAACTTATGTGGCTGCCTTACTAGAGGTCAAGGAAGGGAAATTCATAGAAGTCCCCGAACAAGTTGCTGAAGTGCTAAAAGAGTTTGAGAACGTGATGCCCCCTGTGTTGCCTAAGAAATTGCCTCCAAGGAGGAATATAGATCATGTTATTAAACTAGTAGATGGTGCTCGACCCCCTGCACAAGCTCCTTACCGGATGGCACCAAAGGAACTCAAATAATTGCGAAAGCAATTAAAGGAGTTACTAGAGGCAGGATATATTCAACCGTCCAAGGCCCCATTTGGAGCACATGTGCTGTCCCAGCAGAAACAAGATGGAACGTTGCGGATGTGTGTGGATTACAGGGCCCTGAATAAGCTGACCGTGAAGAACAAGTATCCAATTCCCCTTGTTGAAGATCTATTCAACCGGTTAGCCAAAGCCAAATTCTTCACAAAACTGGACCTACATTCAGGATATTATCAAGTTCGAATTGTTGTGGGTGATGAACCAAAGACGGCTATGGTGACAAGGTATGGATCGTTTGAATATTTGGTGATGCCTTTTGGTCTCACCAATGCTCCTGCTACCTTTTGTCACCTAATGAACAGTGTGCTTCATGACTTCATTGACAAGTTTGTAGTAGTTTATCTGGACGATATAGTGATCTACAGCCAGACTCTTGAAGACCATGTAAAGCACATCAGAATGGTTATGACAAACTAAGGGAGTCCGAACTATATGTGAAGAAGGAGAAATATGAGTTTGCTCAAGAAACTGTCACATTTCTCGGGCACGTGATCAGAAGGGAAACTGAGGATAGATTAGAGGAAGGTACAGGTGATTACGGACTGATCTATGCAAAGGGTGGTCGACTCTTTGTTCTAGAAGGAGGGAACTTAAGGACATAACTACTAAAGGAGACACATGACTCACGATGGGCTGGACACCCAGGCGTGGAGCGGACCTTAGCATTACTATCTCGGTCTTATTTTTGGCCGAAGATGGAAGAGGATGTGGAAGCCTATGTAAAAATTTGTCTGGTTTGTCAACTAGACAAGACTGAGAAAAGGAAGGCAGCTGGAACACTAAAACCGCTGCCAATTCTTGAGAGGCCATGGAGGAGCATCTCCATGGATTTTATCACTGGGTTGCCTAAATACCAGGGATATCGATCTATCTTTGTGATTGTAGATCGATTTTCCAAGTATGCTACCTTCATCCCATGTAACACCCCAATTTTTTACCAGACCTTCGTTCACGTTTTACCTCACGTGTGGATCGTTGCCCGTCGAAAATCGAGATGCTACTTGAAATTTTCATTCTGTCAAAATATTTTCTTCAAGGTTGAGTTTATAATAATCTGTTCTCAGGTCAATCTCAAAATAATTTTTCATATAAAACAGAAGGATTTAAAATAACTTTTCAAGACATTCACCAGTTTCACTAACATGAGTCATCAATAAAGCAGCGGAATTTACGTCAAAAATGTTCATTTAAACCAAAATCGTCAAACAATTAAAGTCATTTACAGATAAAACGACCAAGTTAAAACCAACGTAAATACATTAAAACAGGCCAGTAGAAAATATAAAATAAGACTTCCAAATCACCTATCCTTGACGACCTCCCCATGAGATGTCCAATCATAGAGGCCTCAGGTGGTACCATCTAAAATCAATCATATCTCAGTATCACAGTCCAAGTGAGGGTACTTATCTAGACTCGTACTGCCTCCCGAAGACTTCGAGCTGTCGCAGGCAGCTTAGGGTGGGAATACCTACGATTCGCCTTGTGGTTCGACAATATCAAGCAGTGACATACAGGAGATGCCACCTCGATCCGCCTCGGGCTCGTCAATCGTACCGATACGTGGATTTTTAATAAACCATCGTCTTATTTTAGTTGTACAAACAATTTCAATCATGCCAACCATCACGCATATCATGGGAAAATAAATCAAATAATGCAGGCTATTCACATGAGTAATACTGAAATCTAAATGCATGATTCCTACCAATGCATGCTATAAATAAACAAGGCACAATTTAATTAAATCATCACATCGTTATCCAAGCACGCCAAACTAGCTCAATCAATTTCATAACAAAATTCTAGTAATCCTAAAACTATTCAACCAAATGTTTTAAATCTTAAATTCGTATAATACAAATGAGCAAGGTAGTCACGCCCACCTGGTTTTGCAAATCTTCAGGCTTCCTTGCTTTCCTTCGGGACGTTCGGTACTTCAAAATCGTAAAATCTGAAATTCAACATTTGATAGAATCATTCTTGAGCTTAATTAATTCCTAAGGTAATTATGAAATTCAAATATTACTTCTGACTAGTTTAGGGTCATTTTAAAATTCTGAATTTCCTAAATCTAAAGTTTCAACTTTAATAATTTACTTGCAAGCTTTTATCATATAATCATAGTTCTAATAACTTCATCGTCATAGTTTCAATAATTTCTTTACAAGTCTTTTCATAAAAATTAGTTTTCTAATGACTTAATCTTCGCAATTTAAATAAGTTATTAATATTATAATTAACTTAATTACAAACAAAATAAGACTTCTATATATCACATGTTTACTTTCAAGGCTTAAAATTCTATTTCCTCATAAAATTTCAAGGCTCTCAATAGTTTATTTATTTATTTATTTTTCATACTTTTAACTAGCTAAAATAATTAAATGTTAAAATCTTCAATATTATTTTTCATCTGTTGTATAAAATTTATTCCTACTCAAATTAGGATTCTACTCATAAAATCTTTTAAATTAGGTTTCTAAGATTATGAAACTTTCTTTTCGAATTTCTAAATATTTAAAATAGATTAAATCATTTCGATAATTTATTCCAAACTATCTTTATCTCTAGATAACGCAACTATTTACGTAAAATAATATTAAATTTCCCATACCTTTCATAGAGGAATCCAAAACTAGGTCGATTATCGCCGTCTTCGCGCGAATGACATCCAATGATAAATTCTCATAGCAAATGTACTGTTTCAATTTTCATTCTTCAATCATCAACCAGAAAATTTATGCTAAGTTCAAGATACAATCAAGCTTTAATCTGAAAAATCAACCTCATCACCAAAATCAATTAATCCATGCTCCTCATTTCCGTTTCTATCAGTTTACGGGCGACTTACATGGCGTTCCTCTTCTTCATTTCATCATCTTGATTCGGCCATAACAACAGCCACAATAGTACAGAGCAATGTTGCTCGAATTGCTCTTCTATTTCTTCCATTTTAATCCAGCAGTGGGGAACAACAGCAATCCACCTCTGTTCCTCCCCTGCTTTCGGTTTACCTCACCTTCAACATAGCAGTAGCAGCCACCCCTGTTCATGCAACCACGAGCTGCAGCTTCATCCTACCCTGTTTAGCTTCCTCCATTTCATTCCCCTTCGTCTGTCCAGTAGGAACCCCCATAGCAGCAGCGGTATACCTCACCAATTCCCGGTAACACAGCAGCAGTGGCAACGACCAGCTGTAACAGAGCACCGCTGCTCTGCTTCTACTTCTTTGTTCTGTATTCGTCCACCAGCCACATCATCTCATTGGTTGTTTCTTCATTCCGCAGAAGAAACCTCCGCCCGGGTAGCAACAGCAGTGATCATCACAATTACCGCAACAGAGCCACCATGCTCTGCTTCACTTCCCGTCGACGCACCAACCTCACCATGGCTTCTCCCTCAATCTTCTATCGTCCCGATAGTTCGAGACCCACCTAACGCTCTCTTCCTCAGAAAGCTCCCCCTTCACTCAACTGAAAACCAGTTGTTTGAATTTTTCAAATGTTTTATTGTTATTATTATTGGATTATCTTCTAATCTTTCTGATTTATACGAAAGCCCATTATAATTTCCTGCATAATATCTGTTTAATCTCAATTACAAATTTATAAGTTGACATTTATTATTCGCTCAACCCTATCGTGAATGTATAATATTATGTATGTAATTTATCTACTCATCTTCTAAATGCATATACCGACCATTTTAATTTATAATTTTGGTTATGAGTTTATGTATTACTAATATCATTTTTTTTTTATATCAACTTATTTTCATTGCCACTAATTATATGTATTAGTATATATATAGCTAATTCAATTAAACATCATTATAAAGATATATATATATATATATATATATACCCATTAATAATAAAATTCTTTTCTTCATATATATATATATATTATTTTATTTATTTATTTTATGCTCACTCACGACGTGGCGTGATTACAAAATTACGGGGTGTTACATCCTAGCCCCTCATGCCTATACTGCTGATGTTGCTGCTAAATTATTTTTGAACAATGTGGTAAAGTATTGGGGAATCCCAGAGTAGTGATCGGAACACTTGGTTCACTGGGCAATTTTGGACTGCATTGTTTGAACTTCTGGGATCAGAACTGAAGTTTTCCACAGCAAGTCACCCCAGACTAATGGACAGACAGAAAGGGTGAATGCTTTACTGGAAGAGTACTTGAGGCATTTTGTGAATGCAAGTCAATCGAATTGGGTAAAGTTGTTGCCTATAGCCCAATTTTGTTATAACTTACACAAACACTCAAGTACCAGATTAAGCCCATTTGAAGTCGCCACTGGACAACAACCCCTTTGTAACACCCCAATTTTCAGCCAGACCTCTGTTCACGTGTTACCTCACGTGTGGATCGTTGCCCGTTGAAAATCGAGATGCTACTAAAAATTTTCGTTCAGTCAAAATCTTTTTCTTCAAAATCAAGTTTATAACATTCTGTTCTCAAGCCAATCTCTGGATTATTTCCCATATAAAACAAAAGAATTTAAAATAATTACTCAAGACATTCACCGAGTTCATTAATATGAGTTATCAATAAAGCAGCGAAAATTTCTTTAAAAATATTCATTTAAACCAAAATCGTTAAATAAGGAAAACCATTGAAAGATAAAACAATCAAAGTTAAACCAATGTAAATACATTAAAATAGTCCAGTAAAATACATAAGACATGACCTCCAAGTCACCTATCCCCAACGACCTCCCCATGAGGTGTCCAATCAGAGTGCGAGTCTTCTGACATGGGCTACAATACTCTAAGTCTGTGTGTGCCTGAAAGATAGAAATGGGAGTAAGCTCGAAAGCTCAGTGGATCGATCCTACACATCATATGCATTATACAGACCCAATTTAAAACATTACAAACACTTTCAAACATTAGGCGTTCAAACATTCATTTGTTTTAGTCGGGGTTCTAAGACCGGAAGAGGGTTGAGATGCCTCTCGGTATTCCCTGTGATCCAATCAAATCTCAGAGGGTTTCCAATAATCGTCTAAAATTAATCGACACTCACATCATAGTCTAAGAGAGCGTACTTACTGCAGCATCGTACCATCTCCCAAAGACTTCGAGCTATCCCAGTCAGCTCCGGGTGGGAATACCTACGATCCGTCTTGTGGCTCGACGATCTCAAGCTGTGACATATAGGAGATGCCACCTCGATCCGCTTCAGGCTCGTCAACCGTACCGATACGTGGATTCTTAACAAACCATCGTCTTATTTTAGTTTTACAAACAATTCCAGTCATACCAACCATCATATATATCATGAAAAATAAATCAAATAATGCAGGCTATTTACATGAGTAAATAATGAAATCTAAATGCATGATTCCTTATTAATGCATGCTCTAAATAAACACGGCACAATATACATAAATAATCACACCGTCATCCAAGCACGCCAAACAAGTTCAATCAATTTTTATAACCAAATTCTAATAATCCTAGAACTATCCAACCAAATGCTTTGAATCTTACATCCGTATAATACAAATGAGCACGGAAGTCACGCCCACCTAGTTTTGCAAATCTTTAGAGTTCTCTCGCTTTCTGTCAAGATCTTCGATACTCTAAATCGAAAAATCTGTAATTCAACAATTTATGAGATTCTCTGATTTCCTAATTCACATTTAATTTTGTTCACGATACTCTTAAGTTTAAATATTTTTGTAATTTATTATGAAGTCTAATTATTAATTTCAACTATTCAAGGTTATTCCAGAATCCTAAAATTTCGTATATTTCAAGATGAACAATCTCTAAATGTTCCAAATTTCTTAATTTGAAATTTAAAACTTGAATAATTAATATTTCAAACTTTTACGTTTTATTGATTTCTTATTTATTTAGATTCGAGCAATTAATTTAAAAACGCTACAACTTAAATTTGGGATCTATAAATAAGTAACTTATGTTCACTAAATTTCATTTCACCTAAAATAAGGCTTTTATATCTAAGATTTGAACCAAGTCCAATTTATTAATTTATCGTTTAAAATTTCTAAGTTACTCTTTTAACGTAAATGATTCATCTTCAGATATTAAATTTATTAAAATAAATGTTCATCGATCTTTTTGTTTCTATAATTTAAATAACTTGTTCATATTTTAAATAAATTTATTACGAACAAAATAAGACTTTTATTGATCAGATCTTTAGTCTTGTTAGGAGTTGACAACTTTAATTTTTCACTATTCTTAGAATTTCGCTAAATTTGTTTATAGCACTACTACAATTAATTATTTATTTGTTTTCCTACTTTGAATAATTTAGTATTTGCATAGATAATCTCTAATTTTTTTCTTAATTACTTAATTTAAAGATTTAAATTATTTGAAGTACATTAATTAGTTTTATTCTTCAATCTTAATATTATAAAATTTCTTAGTTCCAAGCAATACATACTAATTTATTCATACTATCTCGTGATCTAATTCAAATTATATTAATAAATCCTATTACGCTTTGCTTATTGAATTAACATGCTTAAAATTTATAATCCAAAAATCCAAATCATTTTTCTTACCACTCAACTGGTCACCCACTGCCCCTGTTTCTGGTCCATGTCCTCTGTTCTTCTTGTCCGGTGACACCAGCAGCAGCAACGGCAACAGACCAATCAAGCTAGGTTCATCGACTCTGCATGGCATTCCTCTTCCTTCCTCTGTTCCTCTTCTTCATTGCAGCAGCATCACCAGCAGCAGCTGCATCTCCTCTTCTTCATTCTCTCGTTCGTTCGGTGGTAGCAGCAGCAGCAGCTCATGCGCTGCTTTCTTCCCTTCCTTAAAAAAAACGCACCAACAACCTTCACACATTCATCACAATCGTCCTCTCCATTCATGGTTTCATTGTTCAAACCAAAACCAGCAACACCATTGACCAAAAATCAAACCACCGTCACTCATGGTTGCTGTTGGTTTCTTTTCCCTCTTCTTTTAAATTCTCCTCCTCTGTTCATCGCACAAACCAATCCCAACAGCTCCTCATGATCGACGGCATCAACGTCCAATGGTCCTACTTCTCTTCATTCTTCTCGGACAACAGCAACAGCCCTCACAGTTTGCACCAGTCATTGTTACTACCCTTTGTTTTTCTCCTTCACCGCCAGCTAAATACCACATCACGATGCCCTGTTCTTGTTTGCCCATCACAACAACGACGCACAGCCCGCACAGCAGAGTTTGTATTCATTGCTCACCCAAATCGTACCAACTCACAGCCTCTGTTCATGATTTCTGCAACAACACCACAAAACAGCAAGACACATATAGCCTCTCAATCTTTCCTTCATTCCCCGCAGCTGCTGGAAATCCAAGCTTCTGGTTTCGTTCTCCCCTATTACACCAAACCAGTAGCATCAAATTACCATCCCGCCTTCTTCTTCTTCAGCTTCTTCTGTTCCGTTAAGAGGACTACCAGAATTCGATCACCACTCCTCTGTTTTCATGGTCCAAAAATCAGAATTTCAGATTCTCCTTCTTTGCACGACCATTTTACAGGAGCAGGGTGCATTTCCGTTCTTCACTTTTCGAAATCACACCAGCAGTGTCTCTGTTTCATTGGTCTTCTTTCTCAGGCAACAACGCCCAGATCGCCAAGATACTCCGCTACCACAAGCTTCTATTTGTCTTCATTTTCTTCTTCCTTACGAATTCATAGCAATAGCAGCACCGCAACTGCTCCTCTGTTTTTTTTCTTTTTGCCCACAGTTCCAGTTCACCACTTGATCACCTTCCTCATTTCGCTCATGAGACAATGCCCCAAAACCCATTTTTCGCTGCTGGTTCCTTCTTCTTTAGCAAGCTCACCGCCAAACCAGACTCTTCTGGTTTGGCCGAATTTTTTTTTTTTTTTTTTACTTCGTTTATTATATATGTGAGTATGTTTTAACCATCATGTACTATAAATTTTCAATTTCCACTTTCACCAATTTATAATATCTTCCAATGTCACATTTCATCATATAAATATATATATTAATTATTATTATATATATTCTTTTGCTAGTTCAACTAAGATCGATTTTTTAATTTATTATTTTATTTATTTTATGCTCACTCTCGACGTGGCGCGATCATGAAGTTACTGGGTGTTACACCCTTACTCCCCACGAAGTTGCTAAATCAAAGAGCTTGGAAAAGAACCCGGCAGCGTAAAGATTTGCAAGACAAAAGCAGGAAATACTGGAGGAAGCAAAGGATAGCCTTTCTAAGGCTATCAGAAAGATGAAGAAGTTTGCAGACCAACACCGGAGGGAACTCAATTTCAAATGTTGGGGACAAGGTATTACTGAAGGTACCACCCCAAATCTGGAAACGGGTAAATAGCAAGACTGTTCATAGGAGCTTGCTCCCGAAGTATGATGGACCATTCAAGGTAGTGAAGAAGGTTGGACAAGTAGCTTACAGATTGAAGCTACCAGAACACCTCAAGATCCATCCCACTTTTCATGTGAGTTTTCTGAAACCCTAACATGAAAACTTGCTGAATCTAGGCAGACAAGTCTTGAAGCGAGCCCCGCACACCATTAGGGTTCAATTCGAAAGGGAAGCTGAGGCCATACTTGATAGAAAGGTCATGGGCCAAAGTAAGAAAAATCGAAGGATTTTCTATCTGGTTCAATGGAAAGGGTTACCAGCATCAGAAGCGTCATGGGAAAGGGATACTACCCTATGGCAATTCGAAGATCTAATCAACCAGTACCTTGCCCAACATTCGTTGAGGACGACGAATGAGACTGGTGGGAGAGGTTTGTTAGACCCTTGAACCGGATCACTGAATGATGCTTAGCTTGGCAGGCTAAGGGCCAAGCACATGTGCACCTCAGAGCAGGTTGCACACAGACGGTTGCTGGATGACTTGACGGTTGTTGGAAGTTCTGCATGTGTAGGAGCATGGCAAAACAGGGAATGGCACAAACAGGGGGTTGGGACAGGTAACCAACCACTCATGTACGTGGATACAAGCATGATCGCCACTTGGGGAGGAAGTTACTAGCAGTTGAGCTCAATTGGGGAACTACCCAGGACATGTGGCACAAGATAGCATACTAGGGAAGTTATGGAACCGTCCATAACTTCCCCCACGAACTGAAGAGCATGGGAGCATCTTGGAACAGTTATGCTAACTGTTGGAGACAGGTGTGCCACGGACAGGATGCTCACATATAGTGCTGCTCGAATGGCTGATCAAGGGAAAGTTATGGAAACCATCCATAACTTCCCATAGACAAATGTCACTCGGATGTTTACCCAGGGAAGTTATGGAAACTGTCCATAACTTCCCCAGGGACAGATGGCGTGGACATGATCATAGACAGATGGCGTAGACATGATCATGGACAGATGGCGTGGACATGACCAGGGACAGATGGCACGGAGATGACCATCAGGGAAGTTATGGAACTGTCCATAACTTCCTAGAATCGTTGGCACAAGATTGTAAGGGCGATTTTCTATATAAGCCCATAGACTGTATTCAGACAGTCAGCCCGGATTACCCTGTAATTGGTTTACTTGAGTAATAAAGAGCTGTCTTGTGCCTATCTGTGTGCCTATTTGTGTGTGTTGATCCGATCATATTCTGTACAGCGTGATAACGCCTTGTTGCCTCTCGTGTGCTACCACCAGCCATCTAACCAGACTTTTGAAGACCATGTAAAACACATCAGAATGGTTCTGACCAAACTAAGGGAATCCGAACTATATGTGAAAAAGGAGAAATGTGAGTTTGCTCAGGAAACTGTCACATTTCTCGGGCACGTGATCAATGAAGGGAAACTGAGGATGGATCAGAGGAAGGTACAGGCGATTACAGAATGGCCTACACCTTCTAAGGTACCTGAACTTCGCTCTTTCCTTGGTTTAGCTAACTATTACAAGAGATTTATTGTTGGCTACTCCAAACGGGTTGTTGTTCTCACGGACTTGTTGAAGAAAGATCAACCCTGGAAGTGGACAGAAGCTTGCGACCAAGCAATGAAGGAGTTGAAGGAAGTCGTTTCTTCTAAACCTGTATTAAAACTTCCAGATTTCGAATTGCCATTCGAAGTTCATACTGATGCCTTAAACCGAGCCATTGGAGGCGTACTAGTTCAAGAAGGGCACTCGGTTGCTTTTGAAAGTCGGAAGCTGAATGAAGCTGAACAACGGTACCTTGTACATGAAAAGGAGATGCTGGCAGTTGTGCATTGCCTGCGTACCTGGCGACACTATCTATTGGGAACGAGTTTTGTAGTAAGAACAGACAATGCTGCTGTTACTTACTTTCTGACCCAGAAGAAGCTGACCCCAAAACAAGCTCGTTGGCTGGATTTTGTAGCAAAATTCGACATGCAAATTGAACATAAACTAGGAAGGCTCAATTCGGTACCAGATGCATTAAGTCGAAAGATGGTGGCTGTTAGCTAACCCGCAAGTGTACGGGATCGCAGCAGTAATATCCGGAAAGTCCAAGTATCGTCCTCAGGGAACACTGGTAGTGATTGATTTTTAACACCAAAGTTGTTAAAGATCTCAATTTTATCAAGACGAGATTGAAAGTGATTAATTTAATTAAAAATCAGAAACTACTGCAAACAAGACTATGATAAGTTATAGGATTCAGTAAAGAAACATGTCTAGAATAATGAAAGTCTCCACATAGTTTGTAAATCTTTATTGTATTGTTGGTCTTAGCTAATCTATGAGTTATAGCATCAATAGTTGAAACCCTTTCCCAAGGTGTTTCAACACTCACTAGATCTGTTTCATCAAACCCTCTCCCGAGGCATTCGCTAGACAACCTATGTGTTTAAATAAATAATCCCTGTGCAACTCCCTAAATTGGTCAACAATCTCCCGATCAATCAACTGGTATAGGTCTAGATTGTGATGTCCATATTTTAGACTTCTCTCCCGAGATAGACTGAAATACTTAGATCAATATATCTGTGGCCAATAGATATAAGGCTGTAAATCTACACAATAAGGAATAGAATCTATAAACCAACAACTACAACTAGATATCACAAACCATGCTTTGAACAATCACATCCCAGACATTAGAACTAATTAGCTCGATATAGAAGTAAAGGAAAACATAAAATTGGGTTCAAATAGGCAAAACATACTCAAATCTCTTTACAATCTTCAATTATCAGTAAAAACCCAAACTTTCATGCCCCAGGAGCCGTCACAGAGTTTTTTCTTCAATCCTCTCTTTTTTGGACTCTAATTACCATCTTCTGTTTATAGTCCCACACTAAAAAACCTAAAAAATACGAAAATCTCTCATTGAAATCGAGTGACCGCGGTCCATGTGTGTGATGTCAAAAACCCAGGTTTTTCTACATTCTGTCCACCGCGGTCTATGTAATTTTGCTGCCAATCATGTTCTGGTGACCGCGGTCTTCAATTTATGGACCGCGGTCACCAGTGTGATGTACACCAATTCATTCTTCATTCCTGTCTACAATCTTCGGTTTGTTGTACTGCGGTCTTCTGATCTTTGTTCTTGATTTTCATCTCGTTTACTCCTTCTTCTGATGCATTTCTTGAATATATGAACCTGTATCCTGTAATACATGCAAATAACTTTTCCAAACATTATTTTTCTCGTAGAAACATATCAAAATCATCAAAACAAGGCTTAAGAGTTGTTAAACAATACATTTTCTAACGATATGCAATTATTGCTAATTATGCAATTCTGCAGTTATATTTTCTCTTATTTCCTACAAAATGCATCATTTTACCTAGTCTAATAATGGTTTATTATGCAACTAACAAATACACCCAAACTTAGACTATTGTTCGTCCTCGAACAATGAATTTATTCTAAAACTAACATGCCATGCCATGTAGAGTTCAAATTCTTTTTCACTCATCATTGTAACCTCAATTGTCCATTCCTATAGTTTATGACTCATTAACACTCCCTTAGGGACATTCATTTTGTCTAGATTTTCAGTTCATCATCTGTTCTTCCTTAACTTCACCCTCTCATCCGTCAGTATCTCAATCCTCTTGGACTTTGCAAGTGATTTGCGGGTACCATTCCATTCACAAAAATCATTTCCTAATACCTAAGTACACAGACCCTCTCAAATTTTCTCATCTATCCATCTTCTACTCAAGTCAAACTATAATCAGGATCAGTGGTCTTTCTCTTAGGTTGTAACGTGGTCTGGCTCAAGGTACAAGTGTAATAGGAATTTAAATCTGGCTTAGGTGTACACTCATAGCAATAATACTAACCTGATTTATTTAAATCTTTTGATATATTTTGAGCATTACTGTTTCATCTTTGTATTTTACTTTGTTCATGCTCACAATCCTATCTTCATAGCTCCCCCAAACTTCTTTCAGTATTTGCACTTCTCATTAAACTCAAATGTACACTTTTACAAAAGTCAAAAGTTCAGTTAGCATTGAGAATATTGAAATGCTAAGAAAATAAATATATCTTTTTTTTTAAAAGGAAAACATAAAATTGGCATATACATATTTCAATGTTCACATCCCCTTCTTCTCTTGTATCATCAGCATAGGTAACATTACAACCATGAGTGCACACAATTAGGTCCAACTAAGATATTCATAAAAGGCTCGAGTGTTTGTACAATGTTTAGGTTCATAATCAAGAAAACAAGTTGCAAGGCTCAAAATTGGCTACAAAGGATTGTAAATGCTAGCATCGGCCTTTTAGACTATGACTCAAACAATGATGGCCTACTTCGTTTCTCTCCTACAATTATTCCTAAGTAGTAATCAAGACAGATTTGATTATTTTGAAAATCTGTGGGAAGTTCTTTCTGCTTATGGTTTGGTTTTTACTCCTCACTTTCTCAGTTTTCAGAGTCTCGGTCTACCTAAGACTACAGAGATCTGTCAAGGTCAAACTTCAGACAAACCAAGCACACAGACTGTTTGAAAGTACCCTAATTCTTTGTCTCATCACACTAGAGGAATTTTCAATTTCATTGGTTACTCAGTGAAAATTTTTCAGAAATATGGCATGATTCTAGCCTAATTGACACCTATATGCTCATGTCCTAACTAATATGCTCATGAATTGCCACTAAATTAATAATTCTGATTTCTACATGTCATGAGATACTATATCTAGTTATGCATGTATGCCAAAAAGATAATAATGCAATCAAAATAAGTAAAAATACCAAAATATGTCAAAATAATTAACCTAAAAAAAATTAAACTTAAACCTTAAACTTGACTTTGACTCTGAAGAAGAATGCGAAGAATGCGCGCACACCCCCAAACTTATATTGTGCCTTGTCCTCAAGTGCACATAGAGATGTAAACACGGGCGTGGGTACATATCACACATGCATTCAAAGAAAACCAAAAATAAAGAATTAGTCTAGAACTTTAGGCAAAATAAGGATTAGCATTGATCATTAGAAGCGCAGTTTAAAATTGTGCATATTCAGAAGAAAACAGAAAAATAGAAAACTCAAGAATATACAATAGTTCAAGACATCAAAACAGAAGCAAGAAAAATAAAATAAACATCAAACTATGGTGCTCAAGGATCTGCACCAAACACTTCATCCTCTGTAATAAAATCATTGAAGTTATCTCCACCATCTTCATCATCATCATCATCAGCAGGGACCTCTGGTGGGGGTGGCTGAGATGGAGGTATGCAACATGCCATCTCCATGTAAGGCGTAGCACAAGGGGGAGGAGGGAAGACTGCTACCATATCCGGGTCCTTACGGTGCATCCACTCTGTCATGTATGCCATCCAGTGCATCATGGTGTGCTCCGTAGTCGACAGACGTGCAGCTGCAGCTAAGGAAGACTGAGGAGCATCTGCTGGAAGTGTAGGGGCAGAGACAGGCCCGGTAGCTGGTGGAGGGAACTCAGTAGAGGATCTACGCCTCTTAGAAGCTGAGGATGTGAGCATCTTCACTGCTATGTGGTCCTTCATCTTCAACAATGGCTCGGTCTTGTCCCAAACAACGCCCGCCCGTTTGCATAGCTCAGTGATCAAGGTGGGATGTGGTAGACCGGTATTTGTTCTGTCTATGGCTGATTTGATAGAGCTGGAAATAATAGTCCCAATATTGATTGGGAGCCCCTTCATGATACAGTAAACTAGGACAGCTCTTTCAACAGTGACTCGGTTAATGGCTAAAGAAGGAAGAAGATTAGCATAAACTAAATACAGCCAAACCTTAGCCTGTGTGGTGAAAGTAGTCTTCATCAAGTTCACAGGCTTGTTATTGTAGCAAATCCACGAAGCCCCCTCAACACATAGAGTCATCAATACTTCATCCAGATCGAATCTCGGCAGCAGATTATAATACTCGTCCGGTGTGTCATTCGGCAAGCCATATACTTCATTAATAACTCCCGCATTGAATGGCACCCACTTCCCCCGTACCAAAACAGAAGTACCCTCTTTGTCTGGGGCATTGGCATAAAATTCTTGAACCACAGACACCACCGTGTTTCCTGGTGCTTGGATCAACCTATTCCAGTTGCGGGCCGCTATCACAGTGTCTATGCCCAATTCACACTCCTCCGTCATTAGCATGATACCTCTCTCTGGAATCAAATGTCTGTTTGACCTTATAATTGTCAGCCTCTGCTTAGCATTTGCAGTTCTGAATCTATTTCTGTCTGACGGAGGCGGAGGAAGTACTTGTTGTTTGCCTTTTGATGCAGGTAATTTCATTCTTGGAGGCCTACAATCACAAAGATTTACACCAAGGAAAACAACAAGATTCATATATATAATAGCATCTCAACCCTTCAAAATTCTCAATACATAGCTCTAATACATGGTCTCAGTGCTATTGTATCAATCTTATTCAAAAATCACGTAACATTGAACCTTGTACTGGTTTGGATGATGAATAAAATTCAGAATTTGATGAAAAGGCACCACATTTTATGAAACAACACATATCAAACATTAATAACACATGAAAATGGGTGTGAACATCCTTTAGTGCACATATGAATCAAATAAATGGCATTCTTAGAATCAAGATGAGAAATAGATGAATCTTTGATCTAAAATCACTATGAAGGCAATCCTAAACCATTTCAAACCATCTAAACCATTTTCAAATCATTTTGAACTATCTAAACCATCCTAAACCATCTAAACACTTGAATAATCGCAAGAACTAGTAAGAAATCGAAGTTAAACACTTACATTTTGATTATAGGATGATGAAAACTTTGAAATCTTGAAGAAGAATTTCAGACGTCACACAAAATTTCAGAATTTCCAACGCACAATTGAGCAAGATTACCGCAATCCTCACTTTATACAACGCATGGACCACGGTCTTGCTTTAGGGACCCCGGTCCATGTGCACAATCATGGCACATCTTGAAAGTCACTCGAACTGGTGATCGCGGTCCACAGTTTTTCACTGTGAGTGAGGACCGCGGTCATCAGCATTCTTCCAAAACGTACCTTCTGTGGACCGCGGTCATTGGGAAACCACTTTTTAGTGACCGCGGTCTTCATAATGTTGCACCACATACTATGTTTTGTGGACCGCGGTCATCAGATTGAGGACCGCAGTCATCAATGCAGTGTCTTGTTTATTGGACTAAAGACCGACGTAATCATTTTATGGACTGCGGTCTACAGTTTTGTGGACTCTTTTTTAGCAATTGTAAGTGCAAATACACAATTTCTCTATGAAAAACTAACAAACTGACTTAAAATGTAATCAAACTAATTCCTAAAGTGGGTTGCCTCCCACTCAGCGCTAAGTTTAACGTCGCTAACTCGACGAGGATACGCTGCTTCAATTGTTAAGGTGAACCATCTCCACCATTTGCTTTTGACCACTGTAGAATATTTTGATCCTGTAGCTGTTTCTTGAAGCTATTCTTATCTTGAACAACATCGATTAGCTCTTTCATATCTGGTTCAACTTGAATGTGTGCAGATCTAGGCTTTACAATCTCTCTCTGATTACCAACTTTCTTAGCCGTGTCTTTCTTGCCTTCTGGCCCTCTGGTCAGGGATTCTGAAGAGTTGTAGATGTTGAAAACAACCTGTTTGTCGTTCATTCTCAATGTGAGTTCTCCCATGGCTACATCTATAAGGGCTTGACTAGTAGCTAAGAATGGTCGCCCGAGAATCAATGGTGTCTCCCTGTTTTCTTCCATGGCGAGAACTACAAAATCTCCAGGGAAGATAAACTTATCCACCTTTACCAAAACATCATCAATAATACCTCGTGGATAAGTTACAGAACTGTCTGCAAGCTGAAGGATAATATTGGATGGCTTGATTTCTGGTAACCCCAACCGGCAGTAAACTAAAAATGGCATGAGATTTATACCAGCTCCCAAATCACAAAGAGCTTTATCAAAGATCTGAGTGCCTATGCTACAAGGAATGGTGAAATGCCCCGGATCTTTCAATTTTTCAGGCAGCTGTCTCTAAATAATTGCACTACACTCCTCTGTCAACCACACTGTCTCATGACCTGACTGCTTCTTAGAAAAACTATATGAATGGAGTAACGCAGGTGGTGCACTATGTTTGCTGCCTTGAATATTAATATCAGATCGCCTATGCTCTGTTTTCTCATCAATGATAGATCCTAAATCAGTAGACTCAATAAGGGCTGACCCTTCAGAAATGACAGGCTCATTAACCATCATAGGAGGCTTAGAGGTGGTGTGTTGTCTCTCCATTTCACACACACTTCTTATAAATATTGCATTGCCGCTCTCCTTAGGGTTCACATGAGTGTCACTGGGAAATGAATTTTGTTGCTTGCTTGACACTATCTGTGCCAACTGCCCTACTTGAGTTTCTAAATTCTTGACAGTAGCATTTAAATTCCCAATTTGAATTTCAATTCCAGAAACTCTAGTGTCATTCTTATCAACCCGGCCAGTCAGCTCTTTGAAGAATCTTGTATGCATATTCATCATCTCATCTAGTTTTTCCTCCAAGGACGGCTTCTTATC
>JAJIYU010007909.1:0-18610 GCA_030144865.1 Tinospora cordifolia | reverse complement strand
TATTATTATTATTATTATTATTATTATTATTATTATTATTATTGTTACTGTTATTGTTATTATAATTATTATATCACATGTGCTTGAAAATATTGTTTTATGATTAATTTTAAGTTGACCCGCCGTCAATTAATTATTTAGCAAAAGAAATTAATGGGCTTATAAGCCAGGTCGATCATGATTATAAAATTCATTAATCCCGCAATTTATTATTTCAAAGTCTTTTTGTATTCAATTCTCTTAAAATTATGCTCCTTTTCAAATTAATCATTTGCCTGATTCTTAAGAAGTTAATTTGGTACCTAAATCTTCCTTAGTTAAATACACCTATAGAATTTTCAAAAGGTCAAAAAAAATTAAAAAATAAATATAATAACCCCTCCAGCTCATCACCCAATAAAAAGCTCCCTTACTTTTTTTTTTCTAAAATAAAATTTAAATTATTTCTAATAATTTGGAATAGTTGACCTCCTCAGCAAATAATTTCATATTTAAATAATTATTGAGGTCATTTCCAACTAAAATTCTATTATTTTTAATTTCCTTCTTAATAAATGAAATTATTTTAAAATTCGTGATTCCGGATTTTATGCTATTGCCTTAAATTTAAAAACGACCTATAGTTTCCTTATTTCTTTTTTAAGGTATTATTAACTAATAAAAAAAATTTGTACATTTTTATTTCTCAACTGCTTACACGGCTGTCCTTATTTCTCTTTCTGCTTCGTGATTGGCCACGTAAACCTCGAGGTCCGAGGATCCACGTGTACGGACGAGATGACAGTCCCTGTAACGAAAAACCCCGTGAGGTCACGATTCACATTTCTCTCGTCCGAAAGTGGAAGGACGAGTCCTTTACGACGACTGAAGAGTCCTTAATTCGCCACGTGGCAGGCGTCAGCAGCGTCTTTGCTTGACCCCGACCCGGCGGGTAATCCGGCAGCCGGGCGTCGTTTATCATAATTATTATTACAGAAACATCATCAAACTAACCATGGTTAGCGAGTGCCGTAAATATAGTTAATTCAGAGCTGTGTCTGCGTGTCCCCACCATTCTTGTGCTGTAGTCTGCCTATAAGAGGGAAGACATGCGTGACACAGGGCATTGTCTTGCGGTACTAGAGTTTCAATTGTATATTAATAAGTGGGGGATTCTGTACTCTGTACAGGAAGATTCAATCTTTGGAAGCTTTGAAGTTTATTGGAAAGATAAGATTTTAAGTTTCGGATTCAGGAAAGGATCTTGTGATTCAAAAAGGATTCAGTGCGTTTGATCCTTACCTTTCTGAATTTGCTTCCAAGATTCGATTCTGAACAGTGTATGTGTGTGTATCTGCGTGTAGTTGTTTCTGAATTTAAATTTCGTTTTCAATTTCGCTTCTTTGTTAGCTTTGTTGATTTTTTTTTGTTTGTTTGTTTGGATTAACGGTTTCCGTAACGATTTTCGATTTCCCTTCCCATACATTCAAAATTGTTTTGAGGTTTTTGGTTCCTTTGATTGGTTGTTGCAAAAGAGAATTAAGATCATTGATCGGCTCTGATAAACTTCGTTACAGATTAACAATCAGGTCTGCTGATCGTTCTTATTGATTATGTTCTCTGTTTCATCTTCGGATAAACAGCAAATCGTGAATTGAGCTTCATTTGTTAAACGTGTTTAGTCTGTTTGATGTCTTTGACTCGTCAACTATTGTGATCAAACAAACTAGATTAAAATTTGCTGCAGCAAGTTTACGATTCCAGTTCTTGTTTCGATTACCGAGTTCGTTACTATGTTTTCGAATTCGAGACGCTTTGTTTCTTTTTCTTAATTTTTTGGTTTCCGATCTTATCAAATTTCGTGTTTGCAGAGAGAAGAGATGGGGAAGGATTCGTACGAGGCAGCTGTTGCAGGATTGCAGAAGCTTCTCAGGTAACGAGAAATTAAATCCTTAGCCTTAGTTCTCGGTTATCGAAACAATTTTCATTAAATTAATCGATTTTCTTGAACAAGATGAGTCGGCAGCCATACTCATAAAACTTCCAAGAATTTAGGCTAGTTGTTGAATGATTGTTTGAGGAAAAAAAAAAAAAATTGATGAAAGAAAAAGCGATCCGTCGATCTTTTCGCATGTTTGTGATCGGAACCGGTGAACCGATCGGCGTTATTGGGCTTACGGATTTATTGGTCTCACCTCCTTGGCCACTTCGTGCGTTACTTCGTTTTCTTGCATTGTCCTAAAAAACAATTATTAGTCGTGATTTCCGCGTGGGACCTAAAAAGAAATGGCTTTGGAATTGCTCGAAGTGGCATCACCTTGACTCTCTATCGGAGGGTCAACCTGTGCATGCCAAGGTTGACCCATTGAGAACTTGTTCACTGTGCAAGATGGGTTTTCCAAAACTACATTTTTTTTATCTATATTTGAATTTTAATGTATCAATGTATATTACTATTATCTGTGTCATTATAATCCATTAATTTATAATCTATGCATTTTATAAATTAAATACCTCTTTGACGTTCAATATACAGTTTTTTTTTTCCAAAAAAAACTTTAAATTAAAATTATTCATAGCTTGTAAATGCATATTGAAAACTAAATTTACGTAGCAATAGATTTTGAATGCAATCTGTAACCCACTATTAAATAATATAGATTTCTTTTGTTCTTTAATGGGTATATATTACACTAAATTTGTTTGGAAATATTTACTTACTATGGAATCTAGCTCATGGTAGAGAAAACATGTGTAACAATCTAGCTCATGGTGTTGAAATAAAGGCTTTTCTTTACCAAAAATAAAGTTTGATTAATTATTATTTTTATTTTGTATGTTATGTTTCATTTTGTTTGAATACAGTTTTTGTATTAAAAATTTTAAAAAAAATTGTTTATTTTAAAGATTAAAAAAACTATTCAGTTTTTGTTAAACAAAATAGATTGCTTTTGCAAAATAATAAAGAATATTTTAAAAATTAAATTGTATTTTTTAAATTTATAAAATAAATGCAGTCTTGTTTTTTTCTTTTTGTTTGTGTGATTAGCGGATAAACAGTAAGATAGTGTTCACCTTGTGCTTTAAAATTTTGAATACAGTTTAAAAAGTAGAAATAAAAAAAAAATTATATTAGTTTTTAGACTAATATATTTTTGTCAAATTTTAAATCATTATTTAAAAATTTGGTCAGCTAAATATGTTTTAATATTTGGAAAACAACTTCTAATTCCTGAATCTGACGTAAATTTAAGAAAATTGAGACGTTGGATTTTGTTTTAAAGTAATGCTTTTTTAAAATAATTTTTATAATTTTTGTCGACATGCTGCGATTCATTTATGTTTCCGTTATACTTGGGTTTGGTTAGTGAGAAGGGGGATCTCGAGCCAGTCGCGGCTGCGAAGATTGAGCAGATAACGGCCGAGTTACAAACAGCCGACGGAAAGGTGGGGTTCGACCCGGTGGAGAGAATGAAGGAGGGCTTTATTCGCTTCAAGAAAGAGAAATTCGAGTAAGTCATATGTGTCTGTGTGATGTACTTTTCTGGTACTGTTTTTATAACTGAATTTGTTTTTACGGATTAATGAATAACATCTCTTGACTTTAACCGAAGCGGGTTTTGCATCTCTTGAAGTTCAATTTTTAGTGCCCACTGTCATAATGGGTAACTGAAATACTGAATACTGCAGTATAAAAGCTGATTTATACCCAGAAACTGTTGAAAGAGATTAGCTGGTAGTATGACACGTGGCACTTCCATGCTATTATGGATGGATGTGATCCTACGAGACGTCATCTTTTTGTTTTTTTGTTTTTTTGTTTTTTTTTTTTTGGGAAAAAAAGGGAACGTTACTTGTGCTATTTTAGATAACAGTAAGAACTTTGCAGGAAGAACCCGCAATTATATGAGGAGCTAGCGAAGGGACAGAGCCCGAAGGTAACATTCTATTAAAGAAATAATTATGGTTTTTATTTTAAGGAGAATGTGTAGCTTTTTTTTTATTTAGTTATAAAATTTATAAATAAAAGAGTATATATCTTAAATATAAATTAAATACTATTTATTTAATAATTACTAGTGCTATAAAATTGTAATAATCATTTTAATAGTTTTATTTTGTCCTTATTTAAGAGTTATTTCCATGATTTTCAATATTATATTTTGATCGGTTTTAATTTATACTAATTTTTTCTCTTATCGTCATTGTTAATTAAAAAAAATAGAAAGAATGAACATCTTTAAGCGGAGAGAATGCTTTAAACATTTCTGCATTTATATATATATATATATATATATATATATATATATATATATATATATATATATATATATATATATATAAAATTATAATATCTGTTACCATACAAATTATTTGTCCAATGATTTTAAATGTTATCATTAATCAAAAAAATACACTAATATTTTTTTTAACATTTTCTATTAAAAAAATTACTAGAATAAGGATAGAACCCATCCACTTATCCTAGGAACCTTTCATTAAAAAGTTCCCGAATTAAAATAAGTTTAGCCAAGAAACTATAATTATTAGTTCATTTTTTTTAGTAACATAAGATTTTCTTAATACTCATATTGTTTAATTGATGCGCAGTTTATGGTCTTTGCCTGCTCTGACTCTCGTGTGTGCCCTTCTCACGTCCTTGATTTCCAACCGGGGGAGGCCTTTATGGTCCGTAACATCGCTAACATGGTCCCAGCGTACGACCAGGTAAGTAGCAATGTCAATAGATATGCATATAATTTCTCATGTTTATCTATTGTATTAAATCTCGTGTCGTGCTTTGGTTGTTTGCAGACGAGATACTCGGGAATAGGAGCTGCCATCGAATATGCGGTTCTGCATCTTAAGGTTCTTCATTTTACTTCCATGGCCTTTATCTATCCACAAGTAGTTTTGGGTTCTACATTCTTTTTGGAGGGTCCTCGTGGTAGATGGTTTTTAACTTGTTCTTGTCGGTGGCCCTACTGTCCCCTTCCTTAGGTCCACCTCCATGTCTCGTGCACTTATTGCAATTAATTCCGCCAAAGGGCTCTCCACCCACCTTCTCTATGGGAAATGGTTTTAGACTTTTCGTGGAGTGCATCTATTCCATATGAAAAGCCCACCAAACAAAATAACTTTCTGATAAGAACTATTTGATTAGAATGATATTTGACTAACATATTTTGACAACATGGTCCCACTGAATTGCATCTTCACCGTGATCACAACTCACACACGACTTAAGGTTAATGTAAACTCGATGATAAGAGCCGTAACAAAAAGCCTAAGATCTATAGCTAGAAGGGTTCCCACCACTAGAGCCAAGAGCTGGTGGGTTATTTTGTTGGAAGGTGCACTAGTTTTCAGTGAACGAAATTTATTATGTTTTTCTTGAGTAAGATTACGATAATTCAAAGATAATATGCCTTTCACTTACAAGTTAAGAAAAAATTGTTCTGTCTCTAGAAGTTCAGTTTGATTGGCAAGTAGGTTTATTTTGCAAGTGGTTGACAAAAGCTTCTAGTCCCGAGCAATCAGAGACGTAAATAAGGTTAACTCTTTACGAAGCTTGTAAATCAAATGTGAAGTAGTCCCGAATAATGATTGAATTCGAATATAACACATTCTTATAGCAAAAATTAGTTCGTGAAAAAAGCTGTACATTTTCATAGAATAGAATTCAATGAGACGTGTTCAAACAATATTATGATTCTTTTGTTGGTAGTGAATTATATGACTTGATAGTTGATAAGCCCACCCATGATAACAGCTCAAGCACTGGATAAGATTATTGAATTATTTTGGATGGCAGGTGGAGAATATTGTAGTCATTGGGCACAGCTGTTGTGGTGGGATAAAGGGGCTCATGTCCCTCCCAGATGATGGGTCCACATCAACGTAAGCTCTTCTCACTCTGCAACTTCTCTTTTTGTTGCTTTTACGAATTTTTGGATTATCAGATAGCAACAAGGGCATTATCGATAAGCATTTTTGCTTCTCAAACCTCCAATAAGTTTTGGTTCCCTTTCTTTATAAAAGCTGTGGCAATTCCAGCTGACACCAACGTGCTGTCTCAATAAAATACTTTGCTTTTGTTATCGTGATTTCATGTTCATCCATTTTCTTTTAGTCAACTTTCCCTTTTTCGATGACCTTTTCCAGGATAGTTGAAGAGAGCACGAATAGAACACTGCCACTTGGCCCTTGATTTCCACTTTATCTTTACAGTACTAAGAACTTATAATACGCACATATATATAGTTCCTAACAGTCAAAATGGATAAAGTTAATTTACTTGGATCAAGTGCATAAAAGAAAGATTCCAATCCCTTTGATGGCACATGGCATACTTAATTGGACTTATCCATGGCAAATGGCCCATTTATTTGTGAGCCCAACACCAAATGATTAGATGCAAGTCTTCATACATAAGTTGGATGATTCCAAATTCAACCTAAATATTTTTTACCAGAAATGGTGAAAAATATTTAAGAGTGCTGAAATTATATGAAACACTTATTGATGAAAATATAATGCACGTATCTTGAAGAGTATTTTTATTTATCCACTAATTTTAAATGTTATATAATCGTAAAAAAAATGCAATTACAGCAGTAATCTAAGCATTGTACTTTTTACTATTAGTTTTCTTTTGAATTAGTTTATGGCATGAAAGGCTTCCTATTACTTGATAGCATTTGGGTCCATTAGTCTTTTGGCAACAAAGCTTTAGAGAGCATGGGAGATGTGACCCGACTCCTTGTTTTCAAATATATATGTATGTATTTCTTATGTAACAAACATGTATATGCAGCGAGTTCATAGAAGACTGGGTGAAGATCTGTTTACCAGCCAAGGCTAAGGTGAAAGCTGCTGCAAATGGTGCGCCTTTTGGTTATCAATGTACTCAGTGTGAAAAGGCAAGTAGTTCCTGCCACCCTGCTGATTTGTCTCCCAAATGCATGTTCTAGTCAATTAGCACAATCACTATAGAACAATGCTGCCCATGAACTATGCGCAAACCATGCTTGATCTAAACTTCATTTCCCTTTTGTAGATTAATTTTCATGCAAATTGAGAAACCTAAGAGAAACAAAAGAAGAAACAAATACAAACACCTTGCTAGGAAACAATATCAGCGCATATTATTTCTCCCCAGTGATCGTACTTCCTTGTCAATTGCCAAGCATTGACTCTTCTCTCTTTGTGTATAACTCTAATGCAGGAAGCAGTGAATGTGTCACTGGGAAATTTACTAACTTACCCGTTTGTGAGAGATGGACTAGTGAACAAGACCCTGGCATTGAAGGGCGGATACTACGATTTTGTTAACGGATCCTTTGAGCTTTGGGGGTTAGAATTCGGCCTCTCTCCCCCTCTCAGCGTATGAACATTCCACCAATACATATATATATATATGAATCCTGATGAATGTCCCTTCCTTCTTCTCTCTTTTTAACCTCTCTAATAATGTATGGTGCTGTATTTTGGTTTTCTTTGAGCAATAATTTCTGAAGAACCTTATATAATGGAGTATTGGCGGATCCTTTGTCAATCAATATTTGCCTTCCTGAGTACCCAATAAATAAAAAAAATCTATTATATTTAGTCTGATCTAAATTGCAATCTTAATTGGTTTCCAGCTTGTGTACATGCAACTACAGCGTTTTCTTTTCTTTTTTTTTTCTTTTTTTCTTTGTGGTTTTCATAGGTGAGAGAAGTGGCTTCAATACTGCATTGGAAGCTCTAAAGCCTTGAGTAGTAGATCTCAGGTGGAAACAGCCTTAATATCAAATGGCAGCTAGAGAGTTCCATCTCTTGGTTTACTTATATGTAATTGCAAAGAGCAGAGCAACTGGCTATACTTGTATTAATTTAAACTGCTTCCTGTAGGTCATCAAAGAAAAACCCTCTAATAATGCAATACATGAGTTGGAGCTATCTATGATTTAAATTTTTTAGATTAATGATGGCTTTTTTTTTTTTTTTTTTTTTTTTTTTCTGTGTCTGTAGGTATCAATGCGCATCCTTAAAACATTCAGAAAGACAGTCCAAAAATTAGTATTCACGTTTATATCGTAAATGCAGCGCCATTATCATTAGATTCAATTCAAGTAAATTAGCACATAGTTCCAATATATCAATGAGGGTAAAATTACGGTTTGCTTTTTCAATCTCACCGTTACAACGGGACTGACTTATGTTGCAAAATGCAAATAAATAGCCTTCATTTTAACTCAATTCAAACCAAACTAAATTCTAGTGATTTGATTTGATTCACAAAATAATTAGGTTAGTTTTAAATTCATCAACCTAAATTGTCAGCTGAGTGATCAGGTCTGAGTGCAAAGTTTTTTTTTTTCCTAAGTAATACTATATATATATATATATATACTTGGTTGAGTGCTTGAGTTGAGGAAAGTAAAATGAAGTAACTAAAGATATTTAACCAATTTCCCTTAAAAATTTAATTTCTATTACAGTCACTAGAGTATTGTCCGGAGATAAGGATTAGGTTGTAACCACAAATTGCACCTAGACCCAAAAGAGGCCTCTTGTTCTTCAAAATGACAATAAATTAGGTCTCCCACTTTGGCTATGTTGGCTCATTATTATTATTATTATTAGTATAGTGAAAAAATAGAGTGAAAAAAAAAATACTACTACTTATATAACTACTGTCTACACCGTCAGTCTTTTGTTTTGTTTTCGTTTTTTTTTATAGGTATCTATATAGCTAATATATTTGTTATGTGTATACTTATATTTTATAGGTATCTATATAGCTAATAATTATTTAAGAAACAAGAAGCATGACCTAAACTTTAGTTGTTATCAAAAATAACAAAAATTAGGTATTTACGAGTTGGTCTGCTTGAAGTTATGATAAAATACCTATCCAACTAACAAGTTCAATGAAATAAAAATAAAAAAAATTTAAAAGAATCAAACTAAGTTGGACCAAAAGAAAAAATTCTTGGAAAATAGATTCTTCAACCCCAACCCAAGCCTTATTTGAAATCACCCAAACCAAAATTTAAGGTTAGTTTGAATTGTGTTGCTTGGGTTAGCATATTCAACTTCTAATTTATGGAATTTTGTAGTTTTCTTAGGAGATAAAAGGATATGATTTACTCATATTTTAAATTCTAAATATAAAAATAATATAATGAAGAAAGATACTTTAATTTGGGTGATAATCATCTTTTGTTTTCAAAACAAGAAACATGGATAGTAGGCTATTATGAGGAACACGACTGATACCTAAGTTAGTTATGATCAATAAATTGTAGTCCAAGTGCTGCGTTAAGTAGGAATATATCTTGGTTGTTTGAAGTTACATATTAGTTAGAGAGTTAAGCTTTAAATCTTTATCATACAGAAATTATCGTATGCAAGTCATGTTATATAATTTACCAAGTTAGTATCTTGTGCTCAATTGATATTTATTGATTTAATTAGCCAATTTTCACTAGTTTAGGTTAGCAACTAAAGTCTGCAGGTATCCACCTAGACTCATGGCCTAAAACCAGGGTAAATCCAAACAAACCTAGAAATTCAGTTGAATTAATTAAATTTATCAGCTTCTACTTTCTTTTATTTTATTTTTGAGTATTGACAAAATAGAAAAGTATAGTTTTTTTTTTTTTTTTTTTTTTTTTTAAATGCCCTTTTTGACAGCTACGGCTAGTGCTACGGCTACATCCCCACACCTGCTCCCGTGTATTGCTGTTCTCTCTCAACCCTTTTCTTCTTCGGTCTTCACCTTTGTTCCCACTGGCAACAACTGCAGCAGCAACGGATTTTAAGGGTCACAAGCCCTTCACGCTGTTTAACTTCAGTTTCATTTTATCAAAGACATGGTGGACGATAACGTCTCTAGCAGCTCACCACCAACCTTCATCGACCAATTAGTGGTAATGAAACAAAGATGATTTATCACGCAGTCATTCGGTTTTACTTCTAGCGAACGAACTTCATCGTTCTTACTCTTTTTTGTATTGTCATTATTAGGTTCCAGGGGATGTGGTGTTGGATCTGTCTCGAATGGCCAATCAAACCATTAAGTTGGGCGATGGGTTGCGTCAGGTCACCGAAAACCTCGTTAACAGTCTTTGTTTTATTGGATTTTTTTTTTTTTATCGTAAAATTGTGATTGTGATGATGAAGGGTTTTCTTTTGGTGTGTGTGTGTGTGTGTTTTTTTTTTTCGGAACTCTGGGCAGGATTGTGATGCAATAAGGGTGATTAAGGCAGGGATGTTGAGGTTCTCAAAGCCAAATAAGTATTGGGTTGAAACCTCGCACAAGAGGGTCGGTAACTTTCTACCCTAAATCTGCTTTTGATGTCACTGTGTTTGGACGTAATGGTTTCACCAATTTATTTGTTTGGACGGCTGAGATAATGGCATTTTCAAAACGGCGTATAACGTCTAGGGTTTAGGGCTTAAGGTTTTTTTGAGAGCACCGGTTCTTAAGAAGTGAAAGGGTGATACTAGCATGGTCGGGTTAGGATTTAGGGTTGAAGGGTTTAGGCTTTTAGATTAGCCAAGGACTTATGATCAATTGTGCAATTCTCTTGTGACTGCAATTTTTCACTGAAGGGAAGATCAATGAGGCCTTTGTTCTTTCATCACTTGGATTGATTCAATGAACTCATGATCTAACTAAGTTCTATCACTTAGCTATCAACCTTATCTAAGCTTCTAGCGAGTTAGCTACCAAAGGACAGGATCTTTTTGTGGTTTTTGATTATTCCATTGCATGTACCAAAATAGTCTTCTTTTTTGCTATGTGTCGCTTCTGTTGTCATATTTTGTGGAAATTATCGATTAGCTTAACTCTAAACAGTGTCATTGAATAACAAAATGTAGAAATACTTTCTACTGTTCTTGTTTTAACATATCAGTATTGATGCTAATTTTTGTTTTGCTTATGTTTCTGCAGTATGTACCTTGTGTGGGAGACACGGTTCTTGGCATTGTGGTTGATTCTAAGGCAGAAGTAAGTTTTTTCTCATGCTTCCCCATTCCACCACCTTTGAAGTTAACATGTTCACGCCTGAATGCATCAAGTACATGATCATACGCTCCCTGCAGAACTTTCTTGTGGACATTAAGGGACCAACATTGGCATTCCTTCCAGTACTTGCATTTGAAGGAGGAACAAGAAGAAATATTCCAAAGTTTGAGGTATTTATCAAAATTTGATCAGTGTCTAGTTTTCTGATTTTACTATTTTCGAAAGCGTAGAGCACTTCTATCTATTTCTTGAGCTCTATAGTTATTTCTCTTGTGGAGTTGTGTCCTTGTAGGATTGAAACATCAATCTGTTATGATAAAAGGACCAATAGTTTCTCAAGAATTATACTTGTATGATGATTTTCAGCTGATTTATTTGTTATGATTTTGATCTTCTGATCCCAAAAATAGATTCTTAGATAAAATATTTGTAGAGAAAATTGGTTCCGGTAAAGAAACCATTTAAATGTTAAATCACTCGGTTTCTATTGATTATTGACTAAGAACTTTTATCTAGATTTTAAAAAATTGAACAGTATGCTGTGTTTATGAACATCGTCTTTTTTGACTGATATTGTTTTGTGCAAAATTCTGCAAACTTTTGTTGATGATATTCCAGTACCTTTCTGCTCAATTGAACAATTATCTGCTTTTGATTCAGGCTGGTACATTGCTGTATGTTCGGGTTGTCAAGGCAAATACAGGCATGAACCCGGAGCTCTCATGCACTGATGGTATTCATTCTACTGCAACTTCATGTTGATAAATTATGCTCGAGAAAGATTTTCTACTATATATTATATCAAAATGGTTTTCTCATAACCTTTTTGCTGCACGCCATTGGCAATTATTCATGAAATAATTTTCTGTGTTGCTCATTTACTAGCCAGTGGGAAAGCTGCAGAATTTGGTCGTCTAAAAGATGGATTCATGTTTGAATCATCCACAGGACTATCACGAATGTAAGCAATTAATGATATGGAATGATAACATGTTTTTTCTTCATTATAAAATAATTTGTTCATTTTTAATCTTCAGGTTGCTAAGTTCCCCGACATTTCCAGTTCTTGAGGCTCTTGGAAAGAAATTATCTTTTGAAATAGCTGTTGGGTTAAATGGCCGCGTTTGGGTATGAACTCTGCAACCCTTCTCTTATCATCATTTTTAAGAACTTTTGAAGTACTAACTGGTTGGGTTCTCATCATTTACTGGCAACCAACCCCACAGCCCTGATTCTTGACTCATTGGGCCTGTGTCATTTTCTTGATTCCATCTTCCCCCCCACCTTTCATCTGAGTATCAGGTGTTTCAAAATCTCTCAATCAGACTAAACTGGTAGCTAAGATTTACTTTCTAGGCAACACAACTAGAGATTTATCAGAAAAGTGTTTTCAAGATAACTTGCTTTCGTTGTTTTTCATTTATGTTACTTTTCCTATCTTTTCTCATGGACCCATGCAAAGTGCAATATTTCAGGCATTTCACACTTGATATAGCACTATTGTTTGATTTTAGAGGTGGTTTATCTTGTGACTAAGCTTGAACTATCCTACTTATTAAGGTCTAACCTGGCTAACTTATCATGGGAGTCTAGGTGAATGCGGAAGCTCCATCAACGGTCATCCTTGTTGTGAATGCAATTAAGGCATCGGAATCATTGAGTGCAACCCAGCAAAAAATTATGGTGGAGAAACTCATTCAGAGAATCCAATGATTGGCATTTTCATTTTCATTGTTCACCTTATAGAGAAGTTTTGTTGTTAGTTTGGTTGATACAAAGCATGAGAGAATCAAGCTTGTTTTGGTGTCATATGGTTCTTTGAAATCAACGAGTTATTTCTAACAAGTTTTCTTGAACATTCAAGACTGAGGAAAGGAGAAAACTGAAGAAGTATAAAGTAGCTTCTTAAAATTGGAATGGCATCTATGTATCAACAATGATGCATTTCACTTTCATTAACTTGAGGGGCCTTCCATTATATTAATGCATCTATGCATCAATGATTTGTTACCAATAATTGAAGCATTATAAAGAACTCATATTTCAGTCAGAGTATCGTGCACATTCATTATTTGGCAAAAGGGGAAAAGTGACTTCAAACAACAAACTTAAGAGACCCTAAAGACCCTTTCAATAATCTGAAAAACTGAACATATGGAGTGGTTCAAGTTCGCAAAATTATGAGAAAATTTCATGACAAAAATGATGTGGAGGGAAACTACAGCTCAAGGGTACCTCTTTTAGCTGAGTGCTCTGCAGAAAAATGAATTATAAGAATTTTTCAGAGGGTCTCAATTCCCTTGGTAGATGTTCAAAATTCCCAGAATCTACATCTGATTGCAACATTGGTCTCTTCCCACTTTTCCAAAGGATTCCTTCAGCTAGATGTTCTTTGCTTGGAGTCAGCATCACATAATTTGGATCAGCTCTTTGGTAACTATAGTTGAACCAAGCACAAATCCTTGTTAGTTGTGACAATTCTTGCTATATTCTTAAAATAACAGTGTCAAATAGCACAAACAAACTTGTCCTAAGCACAGAAAAGGATGCACAAAGTTTATTTCTCTTGAATAAACCAGTGTCTTCATGGCCTCAAAGACTTATTTGCGCTGTCTAGGCAAGGTGTAGCCTTGGCGATCATATTAGTCCCTAAATCATTTATCATTTATTTTTAGGTCCCTGAGCAATTCTTACACAAATATCTAATTGTATTTTACAATAAATATTAAATTTTCATAAAATGCTCAATAGCCCCTCATATTAATTAAGATCATGTCCACAAACATTAATTGAGGAAATAATTCGAAAGATTTGAAGAAATTGGAAACTCTGTTGTGCATCAAATAAAAACATTAGTTAAATACCCATGTTAATTGGCAAAGGATTGGTGGCGGGTTGCCAGAGGGTCACTGGAGATTTTGAGGACTTTTCTTGGTCAAAGAAAATGGAACAAATAGGCTTAAGGAGAGAAATGTTTGAAGGTTTACAGCTGATAAAGAAAGTTTAGATTTGAAAGCATTTTTTAATTAGAAAGACCCCCCTCAAACTTACTTAAAGATTTACATAATAGAGTTTTGCCTGTCTAATACTGCACCTAGGCAGCCACCTACGTGAAAACCATAAATGACCAGCAAACATGAAAACTAAATATACCTTGCTTCTCTAAGATCCTCAATTCGAAATCCAAATCCAAACGCTGTTTGTCCAAGTTTTCGATCTCTAACAGCTGAAAGCAGCAGACAACAGGCATTACCAAAGTTCAGTTTTCAATTCAAACAAATGTTTTGTGGTATTTACCTTGCTTGTATACTTAAACACAACCAAATAATAATAAGAATAATAATGACTAAGAATGACCACACTTTGAAGTGATAGAGATATCTTGTCTAATATTTATTATTATTATTATTACATACTATATCCATTATCTAAACCATATCTATATCCACATATATATATGAAATAAAAATATTCGATTCTATTATGTATGTTACATTATTTCTATTTATTTTATTTACATAATAACCTATTTTATGGTATATAATAATATATTTTATGAAATTTTGTAGTAATCAAGTAATATATTATAATGGATATAATAATGGAAATGACACAGAAGCAAAAAGATCTATTCGGGGAGTCATTGGTACGCCAGAAAAAGGGTAAATCTTCACAATATGATCAAAAAGACTAAATTTCTCAGCTTAGCACTAGTAGTTATAAGATGATAAAGGCAAGAGAACAGAGGGAGAGGAAGAGCTACTAGAATGCGCTTAATGGTCAAACATTAATTATGCATCTTTCTATGAAAATTTGGAATAGGATACATTGTATTCCAATGTAGTTATATTAGAAAGAATTCAACAGGCACGAAAAAGGTGAGAAAATATACCTGAGATATTGAACGTGAATGATGGCTTCCACCATGACTTGAATGCTAAAGCTAATGAAGAACTGCAAGGGCCTGCCTTACCCTGAAAAAATGGTTTTAATGTAAAAGCATTACCAACTAGGACTGAGGACAGTTTTAAATTAAGATATTTTCATATTTTGGTCAAAAACATTACCTTCAATAGTAAGTTCTTATTGGCTTGCCATGATGCAGCTATTTGAAACGAGGATTCTTGAAGACTGCTTGAAGATTCAGGTGCATCAATCCTTCAGAACATGATGAAACTGAATCAGTTACACTTACTTGGAATTGAACTGCACTTAATTTCAGATTATCAGCTGATGTACCTAGTCACAAGCTCAAACCCAAAGTCAATATAGTTTGTAATTCCAACTACCTCGTCTCCTTCAAAAGGATTCTTCACCTGTTTGATTCAATCAATTCATTTGATCTATTATTAAGTAAGAGCTACAAAACTCAGAAGATCAATCTCATAAAAGGGGGAAAAAATATGAATAACAGTTCTTAATAATCAAACCATGCAAATTTTCAAAATGTTTTAAAGCAAGGAAAGGAATAATGGTTCTGAACAATTAACTTTGTTAATCAGATGCCATTGTCCACATAAAATAGAGGAATCAAGTGCATACCCGCCTTTGGACCACAACATGCTGATAGAATGAAGCCAGTAGCTGTCCAGAAATGAGATCAAAGACAGTTACTGCATGATAAACAGTAAAACAGTGTAATCTTATATAAATTATTCACTAGTAACCATGCATAAGTGTATGCAGGCAAGTTCATGTTAGATAAATAAAAAAGAATTTTTCAATGAAAGCAATGGCTTCAGAAAGCGTAGGAACATAAATGAAAATCATGATAAGGAGTACTAGTGAAGTGCTTCTCCACCTAAAAGGGACAGCATAGAATTTAGCAAAAACCAGTCTTACTAAGCTTCTTTGATAATGAATGGTGGAATAAATGTTATGTGAGCCACATACTCGTGAATTAAAGAGGAAAACAGTGCACAATATTGTTAGACGAAAAGGTGCACCAGAGAAATTAACTAACCTGAGAGCCCCTTGCAAGTTCAAGAGCAAAATTGAAAGATGGACTCAAAGGACTGTTTGACCCTAAACCATAGCCGATTGCACAGCTCCAATTCTTCACATCATTGTAGTTTGCAAAATTTTTGCTCCCAACTAGTAAATAAAAACATTAAAGAAAATGCCGTTACTTCACACTTCTGTCTACACCACAAAGAGTGTAGAAACAACTAGAACACTGGGTCTCACAATAACATTATGTACAGAAAGTTGTGCCCAATGAAGGAAAGGAAATAATAAAGAGACAGCAAATTAAATATTCTCTTTTCCCTTTGGGAAACTCCAAGCAGAGCCATATATTTTTGTCTTTGAGTTTACCGAACCAGATATCAGTTCTTATTTGTCAAGCACATGCCTGCCTATTCTGAATGCCACTCTGTTATCTTATACTGTGTTAGTAACTTAGTACATCATATACTCATACAAGGGTTTGCAAAATCATCACATTTCATGCATGTGGTATACATCTTTTTTTCTTTTTTCTTTTTTTTTTTCCTCCTCTACATTCTGGTACTCCATTATCCCAACTCCCTTTTCATCGTGTTCATTTCCACAGAATACTTCCAAATATGAATAAAATAGAGTTAAGTAAACCAATATGATCTGTATATCTCAACCATGGGAAGGACATCTATTTATCACTAGTACTGTTATATTCATTTGTGACTTCTCTTCCTTGGCAGAAGTATCAAAACCGCAGCCTAGATTATTTCATCTTTTAGCGAACTAATAAACTTAATCTTTGCAAGGATGAACTTCTCAAAAGTGAATTTAACACATTACTTCAGTTACTCAACAAATAATACTCACAACTTGGCTCATATTGCACCCCAGTAGTTAATCTTCCTATCTTGCTCACTAGCCATGCACTTTTTGGAAACTCATCTGCAAACATAAGCAACACAATATTAGCGAACTTTTTTTTTAATAAAATTAAAACTCAAATTCCGCAAGGGCATGATATATGTTCATCAATCTTTCTCGCCAACCCGAAAATGATTAAATTAGTAGCAAGTCCCACGAATGGAAGGCCCTAATGAGGTATAAATTGCATATGATCTAACCTAAAACATATTTGTATGAAGTATGCACCACCCTCAACAATCAAATCCTCATTTTTCATGCATATTAGCCCAAAACTTCCACACACCTTTTTATTCTATCATCAAAAATAGATAGTAACTTTACAATGAACCAATATTAAAATTTATCCTAAAATTAATAAACTTCACAATAACCACTCAGTGAAATAAATCTCATTTTTCATGCATATTAGCAATATATGAGAAGTTTAAGGATTGAAGTTAATGTGGTAAAAGCAAACATCCAACCCACTAAAATGTGATGCCAATTACTTACTAGCGAACGGCGTGAAAGTGGCTCCAACTGATAAATTCGCTGATCCATATCTCAAGCCCATTACACCAAAGTCGTCTAAGCTTGTCCTACATGCACATATTATTTGAGAAACAGTGAGAATTCATCAGATTCATAGTGTCATGCAGAAAGTTAAAAGATGGAATATACCTCTCTTTTATTAAAAAAGGAAATATTCCAAATGCGCCAACTCCATATTTAGGATAATAAGCACATGATCTCAAGCGCAATATCCTACAAAAGAAGATGCAGGACAAATATCCAGAAAAGGTTAGAAGAAAGATAGAATAATTAAAGATCAATAACTTCTGGGAAGTAAATAAATTAGCTATCGATACTTTGTGAGATTTTTTTCCTTACGGCTTTATGGTAGAGACAAAAAGGTCCATAAATGTATTAGGATTATCCACATCCCTGTGTTCATAAAAAGTAAGAAAAGTGTAAAAGCTACAATCAATATGTAAAATAACCAAATGTAACAAATAAAATGATCCATCTGCCTCCACCTTTGCCAGCGAAACAATGCATTTCCCACCATGTTTTCCTCAGGCTTATGATCTAATGGTCCTGAAACCTGACCTAGTTAAGTGAAACAAAGCTCTTTCCTCCTTTAACCTTTAACGATAATAATAATAATAATAATAATACAGAATTGACATGATAATAATAATAATAATAATAATACCAAATGCAGAATTGACATTATGAGAAAGGTTTTAGACTATTAACACACACAAAAAAAAAGGCTCAACTGGAATTTGAAAAACACAGAAAATGGAGCATCAACACAAATATAGTGAGTGACGATTAAGAACCAATTGCAATTTCGAAGGATACTGTTGCAATCAAATCGACATTTGGATCATCAACTGGTTTGAGCATAATTCTTGTGCTGAAATGCCTTGCTTCTTCAAAGTAATCCTCAAAAAGACATTTCAAAGCAAGCTTTCCAAACAACATGTCATATGATGACTGCAACATCCTGCATCATGTCCCAAATATGTAAAGCCAAAATGTAGAAGTACATTAGTCGAAGAAAAACATGAAACTAAAATTGCACCCAAGTATCAACTCCTGGTAAAAAAAACAACAATATCACAATCATATGACCCATTCAAGGTACCTTAGTTACCCATACTCTTTACTTTTACCTTGTTCAATACTTTATGATGTGACATAGGTGTGGGATATGCATTCCACAATGTTGCCAAGCTTAGGCAGTCTAGGGATTAT
>JAJIYU010007908.1:0-18626 GCA_030144865.1 Tinospora cordifolia | reverse complement strand
TTGAATTTCTTTATCTCTTTCAATATGCCTTGATTTTATTGAAAATTTTGTATTCTTGGATTTTATACAAAGGCGAGAGATATTGAAAAGAAAAGAACAAGTAATTGTCACATGTAAAGTAACACCGACCCGACCCGGGATTTTGTTAAGTCCACTGTCAAGAGATCGGTGGTCATGTACACTGCTTAAAGACACAGGGGTTGGGGTCTTACAAAGGTAGTATAAGAGCCTAGACATTAGTTGCTGGGCCAAGAACAAAAAGTTTCCTCTAATACCAAGCGTGGTATCAGAGCCTAGGCATTAGTTGCTGGGCGATGAACAAAAAGTTTCTTGTGATACCAAGTGTGGTATTAGAGCTTAGTTATTAGAAACACTGGGCTAGAATTAAAAAATTAATTAGTGGCTGTGTGACTAGAATTAGAAACTCAAACTTAGGGTTTCACCTTGAATTGAATTGAATTTAGAATGTCTTACCTTCTATATTTGAAGTTGAAGAACGTTTTAGAAAGTGTTTCCATAAAAAGAAATATATGTTTTGAAATATTTTGTTTGGATACAAAGACTACAAGTTGAGCTATAGTGGGTAAGCTTTGTCCCGAGTAAAGTTAAACATTGAAAGGGAGGTGGGTTATCGTGCCCTAGAAAGCGGTTGCTAAGCAGACTTCGGTATCGTCGTCTGATCTGGAGGTTGTCCCACCAATTTACATGAGGGGTCTAAGTTGAAGAACACCCTTACTTTCTATTAAAGAAAATAAGAAGGTTGGAAATTAGGGTAAGGAATTAATTAGAAGTCGAAAAAGATGCCAAAGGTGGTATCTTGACTAGATAGATGTTGTAAGTCAACCAAAATCGAACCTTAGGTCTAGAGAAAAGACTTTAGGTAGAAACTGATGTAGCTATGGGTGGCTCAGTGGATCAAAAACATAAAACTCTAGGACATAGGCTAAAGACTAAAACTTGTGTGAAAATAGAAAATTGTTTGATCAGGACACGAGACTGGAAAGCTTCTATAATTTTTGATTTCTATGTAGTATGGGATGTATATGAATTTGGGGTTATGGAGGAAGCCTAGACTCGAAGAATGATGGACCATGTGTGGTGAATGATCGATAACTCTGGCAAAACAGGTTTCTCTATACTCGTTGGTATGGGACGGTTGAGTATAGTGGACTCGAGAACCTTAGTTATCGAGCAATTTGCAAAATTGTTTGGGTGCGGCTCTATTCTGAGTGAAAGCCTAAGTGGAACGGGTAGAGTGGTATGGGACACTTAAACCTAGAAGCTTAGGTGGAAGCTTGGAACCTTGCTGTGCTAGCTTGATTGTATGATTGTATGATATGCATGTTGTAATGTTTATTTGCTTTGAGACCAAATCCTGTACCTACTACGTATGAAAAGAACCTAGAAGAAAGACTTTAGGCCACTGAACAAATCGAGAACCTAGAAACATGAATCTAGAACCATGATAGTACGAATATTTGACACATACTGACACTTTGGCTAGAGCTACTAGTATGAATCTAGAACAAGTAAATGGCTAGAGCTAAAAGGTATGTAACTCGATCCACCACCTCCGAGGAAATTGAACAATAAGAGCAGGAACTGCCTACTGAGATGGAGGTATGGATGGAGGCACGAATGGAGGCACGAATGGAAGCCATGATGAATGAAATGTCACAGAACGTATTAGATCAACTGAGAAGGACACTTCCACTAATAATCCCTCAGGTGGCTTTGTAGCCTCAAGCACTTGAACCTATTGCAGTCCAAGTCCCAACACCAGTACCTCAGGAATGTCAAAGGAATCTAGAGGACTTAGAAGATGAAAGACAGAAGAAGATGCTACTGGATTTGCAAAAGCTTCACCCTCCCTCATTCGATGGAACTACTGACTGCATCTATGATGATCATTAGTACCAGGAGATGGAGGAGTTACTAAATGTGCTGAAGGTGACGGGTTCATGACGAGTAGCACTAGCCACACACCATTTCAAATGACCAGCCTGTGGATGGTGAAGGATGATGCAAATGGATCCCAACACTGACATTGCAACCATGATCTGGGGAGAATTTAGAGAAAAATTTTATGACAAATTCTTTCCGGAGGTAACTCTCAGAAAGTTGCAATAAGACTTCGTGAGACTCAACCAGTGGGATCTCACAGTAACTGAATACGAGAGGATATTTATGGAGCTGGCCAAATTTTCTCAAGAACTTATCTGGGAAGAAAGAATGAAAGCCAATAGATTTGCACAGGGTCTCAAGATCGAGATCCGAAAGGTTATCATGACATTGGGCCTTCGAACCTACAAGGAAGTTGTTGAACTGGCCCTAATTTTGGAACAAGAGCTCAACCTAGAACAAAGGTTGAGAGGAAAGAATAAGCAGAATGGAAATGGAAATGACCAACATGGAACCCAGAAGAGAAGCAAAAGTAGTAAGGCTCCATAGAAATAGGGTTAGAACAAAGACGAGTCAAGGGAAGAAGCTAAGAGGCTGGGATTGTGTTTTGTATGCAAGCAAAAGGGGCATTTGGTAAAAAATTGCCCAACTGCACCAGCTCAGGCTTCCTAGCAACAACAAAAAAATACTCAGGGGGGAAATCAGAATGAGCGACCTCTAGCCAAACAGAATTAGAATACCAATCAAGGGCAAAACCAGGGCCGTGGTTAGAACCAAGCTAGAATGTTCGCGGTTGAGTCCCAAGAAGACCAAGCCCCTGCAGTAGAAGGTACGTTCCTATTGTTTAATGTTGTTGTGAGACTGTTATTTGACTCAAGTGCCTCAAAATCTTTTATCTTCGAAAAACTAGCTGATAGGTTACAACTTGTGACAAAAACAATGCTTGTGACTTTGAATGTGTCAACACCAATAGGGACCATTGTGACTTCAAAAAAGAGGTGTAGTTGTGACCTTAGGTTTGGGGATAAACTTTTAACAGTTGACCTATATACCTTACCTTTTTATGGCTATGATGTAATCTTGGGGATGGATTGGTTAGACTAGTACCAGGCCCAGTAGATTGTCCTAAGAGATGGGTAACCATAATATTACCTTCTAGGGAAATCTTTAAAATCAATGGGGATATGCAGAGACTACCAAGGAGTCTAACCCTAGCTTTGCTAAATTGTTTGAAGCAGACGGATGAGTTCGAGGAACTCTCTGAAGAAGAACCTACTGAATTGAAGAATATTCATGACCTACCTGTAGTCAGTGAGTACGAGGATGTGTTCCCAAATGACTTACCTGGACTACCATCGGCTAGAGAGTTAGAGTTCAAGATTGAACTTCACCCTGGAACCAACCCTATAGCCATACCTTCTTATAGAATGGTGCGAGTAGAATTAATTGAGCTAAAAACTCAGTTGGATGAGCTCAAGGAGAAAGGTTTCATCAGGCTGAGTGAATCACCCTGGGGAGCCCCAATGTTACTCGTGAAAAAGAAGGATGGTTCCTTGCGACTGCATGTTGACTATCGGAAGTTGAATCAAGCTACAGTAAAGAATAAATATCCTTTACCAAGGATTGACAACCTATTTGATCAATTACGAGGAACCACTCATTTATCTAAAATTGGTCTTAGGTCAGGATACCATCAGCTGAGAATTCGAGAGTATGACATTCACTAGAAGACCTTTATAACAAGATATAGACAATTCGAGTTCACTGTGATGCCCTTTGGTTTGACCAATGTCCTGGCGGCCTTCATGGATTTGATGAATAGAGTGTTTATGCAATACCTTGACCATTTTGTAGTAGTATTCATGGATGATATCCTAATCTACTCTAAGTCAGAAGCTGAACACTTAAAACCCTTGAGGATCGTGCTAGAAACCCTCAGAAGAAATCAGCTATATGCTAAATTTAGTAAGTGCGAGTTTTGGATGAAAACTGTCAAGTTCCTAGGCCATGTTGTATCAACAAAAGGTATTGCTGTAGACTTGTAATACCCTAGAATTTTGTCAAATAATTAAAAATAAATAAGTTTAATGAAATTAAATAAAATAAGTTAAATTAATTAATTTTGAAGATATAATAATACGTTATGAAGATATAATAAAATAAGCATTTTAGTGGAAAAATCGTGCATATTTCGATATAGAAAAGTTACCCAAAAAATGAAAAATAATATGAAATATCTGAAATATTGAGGTATAGAAATATATAAGAGAAATAAAAATAAAAAACCTTATTAAAAACTTATTATATACTAATTTCAAGAAAATTGGTTAATTCACATAGTCACACAAGAAATAAAAAGTTAGCAAGAAAAATAGCAATAGGTATAAAATAAAATAGACAAATAAAGTCTTAATTTGATATTTAAATAAAAATGCCAAATAAGTAGAGTTGGTTATAAAAATTGACATTTAAGTAGGTCTCTAAAAAAAATAATAATAAAAAATTAATTTAAAAAGATATTTAATACAAAATCTGGGCTTATTTTAATTTGTAGCCTAATTGAAAAAAAAAAATAATAGTGTAAAAATATAAGATAAAAATAAAAAATCTTATTCCAAGGTTTATTATAAAAGGTTTATTAAATTTATTAGAAAAAGATTAGTAATTCAGTAAATTTATTTAATAAATTAAACTATATTATTGAATGCAAGAAAATTAGTAAGTTTATTTAATACATCAAATAATTAGTAAGTGTAATTCATACATTAAAATATATTATATGAAAACTTAGGCATAATTTATAGTGTAGCTTAATTGAATATATATATATATATATATATTAAAGACAATAGACATGAAAATTTCATTAGTTAAATTAATTAATAAACCCTGATTAACAAGTTATATATTTATGGGTTACAAACGTAAAAGTGAAAATTATTATTAATAAGTTATTTAAGTAAATTATCTAATTAGCTAGTTGATTTGGATTTAATACATCACAAAAAATAGAAACAAAATATATGAAATTTATAATTTAATTGTACAATTGAAATAGAATAGAAATATAAATTGGAGATTGGAAAATTCTCAGAAAATTCGGATAATATAAATAATAAGAAATTTAGATACTAAAAATAAAGAAAATCTCAAAAAAAAAAGAAGTATTAGTAAGTTTATATTATATAGATATAGGTTGGAAAAAATTAGCAATATATGGATTGCAAAAATTAGCAATTAATGTATAGATATGGTTTATATTAGTAAAATATAATGAGCAAAAACAAATATGGGCACAACGCCCGAAATTTAAACATGGATTTTTTCAAAAAAATTAATAAAAAATGTGGCACACCGCACAAAAAGAAAAGAAAAAATAAAATAAAATTTTGGTGGCACACCGCTCGAAAAGAAAACCAAAATAAAAATCAAGAGAAAATTGATCTTGATCTTGATCAAGCCAAAATAGTAATAGTAATAATAATAATAATAATAATAATAATAATAATAATAATAATAAACTCTAAATACTTAATCTTGCTAATTTATATGCAAGAGAAAATTAGAAAGTTGGCTTTGGACTTGTCATCCAAAGTTACTAAATTTCACTCCCCTAAACATTATATAAAGGACCGTAGTGCTCTCATTCTTTTCATCCCAAATCAAGAGTATACTAGTCTTTCTTGACTCTCTCTGACCTTCTTCTTGGCAATTCCCTCAGTTCTTGAGTAATCTTGAACTGTTCTTAAGTGATCTTGAGAGTTTTTGGGTGTTTAGAAACTTAGAGTAAAGGAACTCTGCCGAATTTTAGAAGTGTGCAGAAAATATTTATTTTTAAGGTGGAAGTGATTTTTCTAATACCCCTTTTTCTTATTCGAATTGCTAACATGTTCATTGTTTGTTTGGCTTTTGAAATCAAAATAATTTCAGTTCTAGTATTCTATAACATATTTCAGTTTCATATTCGATCATTGTTCGAATTTATGCATTCATAGTGATCATGCCATGTTTAGTATCATGCTTAGGCTTTATTTCAAAGTGTGATGCATGGTTATGATTGTTTCATGATTTGATTTTCATAATGTTTCTATTTTGAATTTTTATTGATCTTAGTTTCATATTTTGAAGTTTATTTGATGATTCAAGATTTAACAAAAGAAGATGGTGAAAATAACCACGTACCATCATAGCAAACATGTGGGTTGCTATGGATGTTCTTTTCTCATGGATAGTGTAATCACCCTAAGTCTTATAATGCATCCACGTCAATATGAATTTTTGAAAATTCTAAAGAAATATAAAAATGATTGGGAACTTGTTTTAATGATCATTGTATGTTATTTAATCAAGATAAAATAAATTAGAATATTCGGATAGTTAGAAACGTGCAAAAATTGCAAAATCGAGAACAATCACGCACAGACCGCTGTCCACATGGGTCCGACCGCGGTCCTTGGTGAGAAAAATCTGGGAAAAAAGAGAAAACCACACTGTTGACGGCGGTCCCTACAGGCCAATCACGGTCATCAGTGGAAAAATCACAAAAAAGAAACTAGGTCACATGGGTGACTGCGGTTCGTAAAGTGTTGACTACGGTCCATAAAGGAATGATCGTGGTCCATAAAGTGATGACCGCGATCCGCAAAGAAAATTTGTTTGATGACTGAGGTCCGTGTGCGATCTATATATACATTTTAAGCTCTAAATTCCTCATTTTGCACTGAAACGATTTGGGATTCGGAGGAGACAACTGGAGGGCGATTTGAAGGTGAGATCCCTGATTTCATCTGAGTTTTTCTTTAAGTTTTGATCTCATCTAGAGTAGTTATCAATGGTTAGTAAATCAAAATGATGGAAATCCGTTTGAGAGCTTGAGTTGTGGGTTTAGTGGCTAGAAACCAAACCAAACATGATGAACACTCCTCATTTCCTTGTGTGTGTGTGTGTGTTGGACACTAGTATGGATGATTTGTGATGGTTGTTTAGTTGTGGAATTGAAGGGGTTGATTTCATTGAAACAACATCCCGTGTTTAAGGCTTGAATCAAGGGGTTTTAGTGAATAAACAATGTAAGAAACCATTCCTTGGTTGGTTTTTATGTTTAAATAATTTTTGGGTGTCCAATACACTAGATTTAAGTGTTAAACTGAAATGGAAATCACTATTATAGCGTACACATGTCAAAACCCATTATTGGGTGAGAAATTGTGTGTAGACCATGGTCCACACGGGACCAACCGCAGTCAATGGACTTGGATGTTGTTTTTGGAGTGTTTTGTGTACACTCTAAAGCACTGATTGATACCAAACCCCTAGAATTAGGTAAAAAGAGTATTAAGAGCCCAAAGTAATGTATCATTACCATCTAATGATGCAGATTGATGGTATTGGACTGTAGTGCGAAGAGCGACGATCTAGCGGTATTCCGACGTGGACAGGTGGGGTTGACTATCTCTTCCTCACTCTTTAGTATATGCGGATGTTGGATACGGAATATGATTCATGTTTAAATTTTTGTACTTAGTACCATGCTAGGAATGTATGCTTTGGGTGGAATGATTGACATGATATCCTGATGACTGGTTATTCGCTTTCTAGTACTATGATATTATGATTAGTTTGGTGTTTGTTTGCTTTCTTTGCTTAGGTTAGCATTTTGAATAAACATGTCTGTATGTTGCGTGGAATGAAAACTATGATTGTGAAACTGAAGAACATTAAAGGTTTATTAAGAACTCCACGTACCGGGGCGATGACGACCAATTACTGGTACATCACGTTGAGGTTTTTCAGATGTCCCAGGACATCATCGTGGGTATCCCCAACTAGGCCAAACTGCGAGCGGCCGTATGAGACCCTCGAATTTGGAAAGTCATGAGGATTCTTCTCTTGGTTTCAGTATCTTCTTGGGTCGTGGTCTCAGAGGTAGACTTCTGTTTTTATAAAGATGTCGCGTTTGATTGTGTTCAGGACCACAATAGGGATATCGAGGGCGGTTCACTCTTTCGGTTAATTCCTAATATCAGATGGTAAATTCCTGATATTAGAGCGCAACCGATAAACTGACTAAGTGTTTGAAATGCCGTAATGATTGAAACTGTTTGCATGTTTTGTATGCTCCTTTGTATAATGCTATTGATGTGTAGGGGAGATTCACTGGGCTTTCGAGCTCACCCCATTTTTATTTTATAGGTACTCATGAGCCCGACGCTCAATGAGGATGCAAACCGGAGACCGGAGGATGTATAGTGAGAGAGAGTGATTTTTGTTAAACTGTCTCTCTATTTTTGTACAGTTTTTACGATGTATATTTTGGATTTGGACCGGAGGGTCATGTATCATATTTTTGTATATGTATCTACAAGACTGTTTTATCATCTTGAACATTATTTTATTTTGATTGATAAACTGATGATTTTTAGATATTGTATGTTAAACAGTGTTCAATGATTTAGAAAGATTTGATCTGAAAAGTGCTTCTGCTATTATTATCTTGATTTCCAATATAAATACGATTTTGAACATCCGATGGATTTGATTTGAAATTAATTGCTTAGTGAAGCATGAATAAAATGATTATTTGAAATTAAGAAATGATTTGAACCTCGTGTATAGAGGTTTGTGGAAAGATGATGATGACTGTCGCACGCTCGATGCCTCGGCGGACCACGCACCGAGCTTGGAGTCGCACGACGCTCGACGACAGGGCCTTAGATTGACATATATGATGTCCGGTCTAGGGGTCGGGGTGTGACGGGTTTTGGTATCAGAGCTCAGTGTTCGACAACACTGGGTATGGCTTGATTTTTCCTGGCCAAGTAATGCCAGATGGAACTGTTTTTAGAATAATGTTATTGAAATGAAAAGAAATTTTCACCGGATTTGATTTTCACTGGAAAGAGTTTTGAATGACTTTGATTTTGAAAAGTGAATAAAAGCCATCCACTAGGAACTATGTGGTTAGAAGTCTAGAAAAGATTTAGTTGATGTTGGGTGCTCAAGTAATCATTCGTAGACGGATTTGAGTACGGATAGTAGCCCTATAGATGGAGTTCTACTCCCTGTGAGAGATGTGCTTCCATTGGATAGTAGCCCTGTTGGTGGAGGCTTTACTCCCTACGAGTGATGTGCTTCCTTTGGATAGTAGCCCTGTAGGCTGAGTTTTATTCTTTGCGAGTGTTGCGCTACTTTGGAAAGGATCCGGGGAACTTGACACCGAGGGCGTCACATAGAAGTGAGAGTGAGTCGGATTGGCGACTCAATTATTGAGTCAACAATCCAAGTCTTGTAACCCTAGGTTTAGGGAAGACCGGGTGATGTCTTGAAGACAGTGGATCTCAATAAAAAGCTTTTAGGACATAAGCTAGAAACTTATAATGTGAAAACGCACACTTGTTTTGGTCATGACTCGATTTAGGAAGATCTTGTATCCTTTGGTCTTTATGTGGTATGGGACGCATAGGGATTTGGGGGTATGGAGGAATCCTGGACTCGAAGAATGACGGACCATGTATGGTGAATGATTGATTCTTGGGCAGAACATGTACACACTATATTCTACCGGTATGGGATGGTCACGTATGGTGTGTCTTGCGTCTGCTTTAAGGAGTGAGACACTTGCAAAATTGTAATGGGCGATGAACGGCCTCTTTGGAAGAACTTGCATGCACTGTATTCTACCGATATGGGACGGTCGCATACGGTGGGTCTTGGATCATCTTTAGAGACCAGGATTTGGCATATATATATATATAATAGTCGTAATGGAACATGGATTCTATTATGCCAGCGTGCATTGTTTGGTTGATTGTTGGGTGTTTGCTTTGGATATGTGTGATATCACTATTTTGAGTATTGACACAAATTCCTGTACCCAGAACTGAATAAAATGTTGTCGACTTAGAAGAATAAAACCCTAGGCCATTGAAACATATCGAGAACCTAGAGACATGAACTTAGAGTCATTGTAGCACAATAAATGCGAAGGGTATAGGTGGGTTGAAATGAATGGCTATTATCACAAGTCATGGTATCCAGCTTAAAGTTGAAAGGCAGTTACATTCATTTAAATTATTGAATCTTCTACTTTATTATGATTACAATGTTGGATACTGAAAGTGTGCTTTTGACTTGAAGATAATGTTGAGAGTTAGAGGACGAAGCAGACCCAGTAAGGGTAGGTCCAGGGGAGAGGCTACTGAGGAGCCAGTACAAACAGAAGAGGGTGTTACCGAGGCGGCTGTGCCAGCTACCATTATAGTATCCCCAAAGGCTCTCGCAGATATGATACAGAGAGGGTGGATAGGGCAGTGGATAGGGCCATGACAAGCCAGCACTCAACAGAGTCCTCCCAACCCCCCGTACAACCTCCAGCACCCATAGAGCTACCGACACCATCACCAGTATTGTCTGAGCCAGTGATACCAGCACCAGTACCATTGGAGCATCCAGCACAGACGGCTCGCAAATCCGCCAGTTATGATAAAGAACAGAAGGACCTAGCTATAGAATCTCAAAAGCTGCGTCCTAGCCAGTTTGAGGGACAGGCAGATCCTATTGCAACAGATAAATGGTTCATAGAGATGGATAAGCATTTGACGCTGCTAGGAGTGATTGGACCGAGGAGAGTAGCTTTAGCAGTACATCAGATGGTGGGACCAACTTACCACTGGTGGAAGATGATAGTGGCAGATCCGACCATTGATTAGACAGTGATGACCTGGGATGAGTTCCAGACACTGTTTTATGATACTTTCTTCTCGTCAGCATGGAGGTCCCAGATGCGATCAGATTTGGATTTTTGCAAGTTTTTATATTTTTAAAGTTTCCTTTTAATGTAAGGGCATGTTGCCCAAGTTTTGAATCTTCCGATGTAATAGTTTTCTTCAAGATCAAATTATGTACTTAATTTTATTTAATTAATTGAGTTTATGAATTTCTGTTATTTCTCATACTATTGCCTTATTAAATTCTTAAATTTAAGTTATGTACTGTTAAATACAATCAAGGCATGAAATAATTGAAATAGAAAGTGATGCAAGTTGTGTACTTACAAATGTAACATCAGCCCGACCCACCATTTGGTTTAGTCTATTGTCAAGAGAACGGTGGTCATGTCCAATGCTTAAAGATACGGGGCTTGGAGTGTTATAAGTGTGGTATAAGAGCCTAGGCTTTAGGTGCCTTGGGCTAGAAATAGAAAGTTAAGCCTAGACATGTGTTGATTAGGCTAGAAATAGAAAGTCAATCATTAGTTGCTTGACAAGAATTAGAAACCTAAATTAAGGCTTCACATTGAATTAAAATTTTAGTGCCCTACCTTCTATTTTTGAAAAATGTTTTAGAAAGTGTCTTTAAAAAGGAAAAATATATTTTGAAATGTTTTGTTTGGATACAAAGACTACAAGTTGAGCTGATAGTGGGTAAGCCTTGTCCCGAGTAAAGCTAAACATTGTAAGGGAAGTGGGTTATCCTGCCCTAGAAAGCACGGTTGCTAAAAAAACCTTGGTCTCGCCGCCCGATCTGGAGGTTGTCCTACCAGCTCATATGAACAGTCGAAGTTGAAGAACACTATTATTTTCTATCAAAGAAAAATTAAAAGGTGAAAAATTAGGGCAAGAAAGTGAATAGAAGTCAAAAAAGATGCCAAATATGGTATCTTGACTAGACAGAGGTTGTGAGTCAACCAGATTGAACCCTAGGTCCAAAAAAAAGACCCTAGGTAGAAACATGGTGTAGGCAGGGTTGGCACAGTAGATCAAAAGCATAAATCTCTAGGGCATAGGCTAGAGACGAAAACTTGTGTGAAAACATAAAATTGTTTGATCAGGACACGAGACTGGGAAGCTTCTGTATCTTTCGGTTTCTATGTAGTATGGGATGCATAAGAATTCAAGCGTATGGAGGAAGCTTGGAACTTTGTTGTGCTGGCTTGATTGTATGATTGTGTGATATGCATGCTTTACTGTTTATTGCTTTGAAAACAAATCTTGTACCCATGCATGAAAAGAACCTAGAAGAAAAACCTTTAGGCCACTGAACAAATCGAGAACCTAGAAACCAAATCTAGAGCCACGATAGTACGAACGTTTGATGAAACGAACACTGACATTGAAAGGATGAACTAGGAAGAGTTCAAAGAGATCTTCTATGATAAGTTCTTCCTAAAGGCTACCCTAAGAAAGCTATAGGAAGACTCAAAGCCCTTGGGCATACCAACATAGTCAAAAGCATGCTATTTTGCAGAAATACTTGAAAAAATGATGCACAAGTAAATTTGCATAAATTTCCAAGACGAAATGCTTTTAAGGAGGGTAGGTTGTAATACCCCAGAATTTTGTCAAATAATTAAAAATAAATAATTTTAAATAAAAAATAATATGTTATAGAGATATAATAAAATAAGAATTTTAGTGCAAAAATCGTACATGTTTCGATATAGAAAAGTTACCCAAAAATGAAAAATAATATGAAATATCTGAAATATTGAAGTATAGAAATATATAAGAGAAATAAAAATTAAAAACCTTATTAAAAAACTTATTATATACTAATTTCAAGAAAATTGGTTAATTCACATAGTCACACAAGAAATAGAAAGTTAGCAAGAAAAATAGCAATAGGTTTAAAATAAAATAGGCAAATAAAGTCTTAATTTGATATTCAAATAAAAATGTCAAATAAGTAGAGTTAATTATAAAAATTGACATTTAAGTAGGTCTCTAAAAAAATAAAAAAATAAAAAAATAATTTTAAAAAATATTTAATACAAAATCTGGGCATAATTTTAATTTGTAGGCTAATTGAAAATTTTTTTAAAAATAATAGTGTAAAAATATAAGATGAAAATAAGAAATCTTATTCCAAGGTTTATTAAATTTATTAGAGAAAGATTAGTAAGATTATTTAGTATATTAAATAATCAGTAAATTTATTTAATAAATTAAATGATATTATTGAATGCAAGAAAATTAGTAAGTTTATTGTATAAGTGCAATTCATAAATTAGTAAGTGTAATTCATATATTACAATATATTATGTGAAAACTTAGTTATAATTTATTGTGCAGGTTAGTTGAAAAAAAACTTATATATATATATATATATTAAAGACAATAGAAATGAAAAATTCATTAGTCAAATTAATTAATAAACCATGATTAGCAAGTTATATATTTATGGGTTACAAAAGTAAAAGTGAAAAATATTATTAATCAGTTATTTAAGTAAATTATCTAATTAGCTAGTTGATTTGGATTTAATACATCATAAAACAATGGAAACAAAATATATAGAATTTATAATTTAATTGTACAATTGAATTAGAATAGAAATATAAATTGGAGATTGAAAAATTTTCAGAAAATTCGGATAATATAAATAATAAGAAATTCAGATACTAAAAATATAGAAGTTTTAGCAAGTTTATAATATATAGATATAGGTTGAAAAAAATTAGTAATATATGAATTGCAAAAATTAGCAATTAAATATGTGTATAGATATGGTTTATATTAGTAAAATATAGTAAGCAAAAAAAAATAACAAAATAAAATATGGGCACACCGTGCGAAATATATACATGGATTGCTTTCAAAAAATAATAAAAAAAATGTGGTACACCATACGAAAAGAAAAGAAAAAAATAAAAATAAAATAAAATAAAAATTTGGCGATACACCGCTTGAAAAGAAAACCAAAATAAAAATCAAGAGAAAATTGATCTTGATGTTGATCAAGACAAAATAATAATAATAATAATAATAATAATAATAATAATAATAATAATAAACTCTAAATACTTGATCTTGTTAATTTATATGCAAGAGAAAATTAGAAAGTTGCCTTTGGACTTGCCACCCAAAGTTACTATCCTAAACTCTATATAAAGGACCCTAGTGCTCTCATTCTTTTCATCCCAAATCAAGAGTATACTAGTCCCTCTTGACTCTCTTTTGCCTTCTTCTTGGCATTCCCCTCAGTTCTTGAGTAATCTTGAACTGTTCTTGAGTAATCTTGAGAGTTCTTGAGTCTTTAGAAACTTTGAGTAATGGAACTCTGTCGAATTTCAGAAGTGTGCAAAAAAGATTTGTTTTTAAGGTGGAAGTGATTTTTCTAATACTCCTTTTTCTTATTAGAATTGCTAGCATGTTCATTGTTTGTTTGGCTTTTGAAATCAAAATAATTTCAGTTCTAGTATTCTAAAACATATTTCAGTTTTATATTTGATCCTTGTTCAAATTTATGCATTCATAGTGATCATGCTATGTTTAGTATCATGCTTAGGCTTTATTTCAAAGAATGATGCATGATTATGATTGTTTCATGATTTGATTTTCATAATGCTTCTATTCTGAATTTTTATTGATCTTAGTTTCATATTTTGAAGTTTATTTGATGATTCAAGATTTAACAAAAGAAGATGGTAAAAATAACCACATACCATTATAACAAACATGTGGGTTGCTATGGGTATTCTTTTATCATTGATAGCTATGAGGTTTTAAGACCTAAGTGCTTGGTTAGTGGGTAAGCTCCCTAAAGTCCAGAAGTCCAATAAAATTGGCTATGTAAGACCATATTTCACTCTAAGGAGGCACTCAGTTAAGAACATCAAGGGTTGAAAAATTCTTTTGGTCTAAATTACAACTTGAAATAATATGATGCTTGAAATGCCTAATGCATGCAAGTGATTGAATTATGAATGTGTTATTGGTTTGAATTTGAAAAATAGTTGTTTGAAAAAGATCCACTGAGCATTGTGCTCACCCCTTCCTCTTCTTTTTCAGGAAATTAAATTATGAAGACTATAAAATTTGAATTTTTGCAAGTTTCTATATTTTTAAAGTTTCCTTTTAATGTAAGGGCATGCTGCTCAATTTTGAATAAGTCTTCCGCTGAAATTTTATTTTATTTTAGAGGTTATGAATTTCTTTTGATCAACAATGTAATAGTTTACATTATAAAGTTATGTACTTTCTTTTTATGAATCAAGAAGTTGAATTTTTCTTTATCTTTAATTGCTTCGATTTTATTGAATGAAAATTGTATTCTTGAATTTACTCTAAGGCATGAGGTATTGAAAAATAGAAATTCAAGTGTGTGTCACTTGTAAAATAACATCGGCCTGACCCACCAAATGGTTAAGTCTACTATCAAAGAATGGTGGTTAAGTCCAATGCTCAATGAATGTGAGAGTTGGGATGTTACAAGACCCAAAAAAGGTAGAAGTCGTCATGAACTGGACGCAACCCAAGACAGTAACAGGAATAAGAAGTTTCTTGGTGTTACTTACACACTATATACTAATGCCTCATTGAGTGGATTGGGTGCAATCTTAATGCAAGAAAAGCAAGCCATTGCTTTTGCCTCAAGACAACTGAAAGTCTATGAGAGAAATTACCCTACTCACGACCTAGAGCTAGCAGCCATAGTGTTTGCTTTGAAAACTTTGAGACATTATCTTTACGGTGAGATATTCGATCTATTGTTTGATCACAAGAGTTTGAAATACATTTACACCCAAAAAGAACTGAATCTCAGGCAACGAAGGTGGATGGAATTTCTTAAGGATTATGATTTTCAATTGCACTACCATCCAGGGAAGACTAATGCGGTGACCGATGCCTTGAGTAGGAAGTTCAACAAACAAGACAAGGAGAAGGGTCAGATGTACTAGTTGATCGAAGATTTTAAGGTGGGAGTAACCCTAATGAAAAGGAAGCCTACCTTTACAATATGTCTTGCCAACCAGACCTATTGCATCAGATCATAGAAGAACAAAGGCAAGACAAATGTCGTACCAATCTAATCGAAGGAATTACACAAGGCAAGCATACTGACTTTAGGTTAGATGCTGATAACATCCTAAGGCTCGGGGAAAGGATATGTGTACCTCAGCAAGGACAGAGCAAACAAATTATATACTTGATGAAGCTCATCAGACTAAGTATACCATGTACCCAGGCGGGGATAAGATGTACCAGAACATCAGGAAAACCTACTGGTGGAAAGGAATAAAGAGGGACATAGCTAAGCATGTCTCTAAGTGCTTAACATGCCAACAAGTGAAAGCAGAACACTGAAAACCCTCAGAAATTTTACAACCACTCCCTATCCCTGAATGGAGGTGGGATAACATTGTCATGGACTTTGTCAGTGGTTTACCCATAAACCAAAAAGGAGAAGACACTATTTGGGTGATTGTGGATCATCTCACCAAGGTTAGCTCACTTCTTGCCAATTAGATCCACAGACCAAGTTAGTAAGTTGGGAGAAATCTATGTGAAAGAAATCGTTAGACTTCATGGTGTACCCAAGACTATTGTGTCTAATAGAGACGCTCGCTTTACTTCATAGTTTTGGCAGAGTCTCCAGAAGGAGATGGTTACTAAGCTCACCATGAGTACAACATTTCACCCTTAGATGGATGGTTAGTCTGAGAGAGTTATCCAAATTTTTGAAGATATGTTGAGGTCTTGCGTTTTAAACTTTAAGGGGAATTGGAGCAAGTACTTACACTTGGCGGAGTTTGCCTATAACAACAGTTATCAGGCAAACATAAAAATGGCTCCATTCGAGGCTCTCTATGGAAGACCCTACAGATCACCTACCTATTGGTTTGAACTTGAAGATCAAGTATTAATTGGGCCAGACATGGTGGAAGAAATGAGTAACCAAGTCAAGTTAATACAAAAGAGACTGACTACTATGCAGAGCCATCAAAAGAACTACGCTGACAAAAGGAGAAGACCACTAGAGTTCCAAGTTGGGGACAAAGTATTTCTGAGAGTCAGTCCTCAGAAGGGTATCAAAAGGTTCGGATTCAAAGGAAAGTTATCTCCAAGGTTTGTCGGACCCTTGGAAATACTTAAAAGAATCGGGGAATGTGCTTATGAGTTGGACCTATCAAACTGGATGACTTTAACACATAACATATTCCATGTATCCATGTTGAGGAAATACAAACCTGACCCCTCTCACATCATTCACTGAGAGGAAGTGAATATTCAAGATGATGCTGCCTACGAGGAAACAACTGTTAGAATCCTTGACCATAATGTACAAAATCTAAGAACAAAGGATATCCCATTAGTGAAGGTGCTATGGAAACATTACGAGGTAGAAGAAGCCACGTGGGAACATGAAAGCAAAATGAAGACCAAGTACCCGCATCTTTTCATAAGGAATATCTAAACATGTACAAATTTTGAGGACAAAATTTTTTCTAAGGCGAGTAGGTTATAATATCTCAAAAAACTCATATGAAATTTGAATTTTTATTTAGAAAATTATGCGGAATTGACGGATGAAAATTTTGGTAAGTCCCAGTTTAGCCAATTAAGGAATAAAATCAATTTAATGGATTTTTGGAAGAAAACATATGAATATAATGTGTATTATGGGATATCATAGCCAAAAATACAAGGATATGTGCAATTTTTTACGAAAACAAGATTAGAAAGTCAATTGGGATCAAGATTTGGCAAAAATTCGAAAATAAAACAAGAAATTCGGCTGAAAAATAAAAAAAAAACTTAAAACACATCCAACGGCTGCAAATCGTAGATCTAAATTAGATCTAAATTAGATCGAAACTGAACACTGCGTTCAAGGTTGATCGTGCGGCCAGGATCTGTTTCTTTGATCGCGAATGAGATCCGCACACCATAATCGAGGTTCATTCGACGGTCTAGAAAAGTTTCGTTGATTGCGATCAAATGTGTTGCGCCCGAAGACGATCTGATGATCTGAAGCATTTTCATTAACTACGAACGAAATACGCGTGCGAAACTCAAGGATGATCCAAACGCTGAGATTTGAGACTCCGATTTCGTTGATTAATCTGAGGCCAATCCAACGGGCTAGATCGGACGACTGAAATTAAAAAACAAAAATTATCGAAAAATCATGAAAAATCCAAAACAAAGGTTTCTAAAATCTGAAATTTATTTCTAAAATCCAAAAAAATTTGAAAAATACTCATTTTATTCTCAAAATTAGAAAGTACGAAATTGAAGAGAATTAGGGTGTTTTACTCCAAAAAAACTCAAAAGTTGCTATTTTTCTCCCTTTGAAAACCTATATAAACCCCCCTAGGCTCTCAATTCCCTCATTCCAAAAATAAGAGTTAAAATTGCCTCTTATTTTCTAAGCCTTCTTCTTGACATCTCTTCCCATCTTTCCTTCCTCTTACTTGTGTGTGAAAAGTTCTTCTCTCGAATTGGGGAATTAAGTTGGGTGATTGTAACACCCCAACCCTCGCATTCTTTGATTTGAGAGTTGAACTTAACCACCATTCCTTTTGACAACGGACTTAACCAAATGGTGGGTTAGGTCATGTTACTTTACAAACGACACACACTTGTTCTTTTCTTTTTCTTTTTTTTTTCAATACCTCATGCCTTAAAATAAATTCAATAGTACAATTTCACAATAAAAAAATCCAGGCAATTAAAGATAAAGAAAATTTTAACTTCTTTATTAATAAAAGAAAGTACCTAACTTTGTAATGTAAACTAGTACATTGTTAATCAAAAAGACTCATAATCTCAAAATAAAAATACTAACTATCAGCAGAAGTCTTAAATCATAATTGGGTAACATGCCCTTATATTAAGAGAAACTTTCAAGAGAATGAAAACTTGCTAAAACAAAAACTATCTAATTTTCATAGCCTTCATAATTTAATTTCCTGAAAAATAAGAGAGGAAGGGGTGAGCACA
>JAJIYU010007907.1:0-18577 GCA_030144865.1 Tinospora cordifolia | reverse complement strand
ATCAATGAAGGAAAGTAAAGAAGTAGCTAATTAAATAAGCATTGAAAAAATAGAACTTCTACAACAAGACAATAAAAAAGGATAAGAAGTTTATAAGGAATATACCACATGAAACAACAATATACCCAAATATTCGCTACTGAAAACAAAGAAACAGTGGCTTTGGTGACTAGCATTTGTCCTTTGCTCTTTCTTTCTTTTTGAATCTTGTCTGATGCCCATCTCATTTCAGCCTCAAAGAGTGAAAAACAACATAACCAATTAAGTATATATCCATAAGACAATACAAAGCCTTTAAAATATTGCAATGTTTTGTTTATGATATGCACCTCTCTTAGAATTACTGGACTTCTACCATTAAAGGCCCCCTGTTCTCAAAACTTTAAGGACGGTATCCTTTGGTCTTGGGCTCAATTTTTATTTCTAGAATGCTACTTTCCTGAATTCCTTAAACTATTATGTAAGGGATTTACATCACAGCTGCCAACTTTATGAATTAGAATATGAAGGCTTCGATCTATAATATATCAAGCTTAATTATTAAAGATATAACTTTTGTTGGACAAACTTTTAGATTCTCTCCTCTCTCTCTCTCTTTTTCTCTCTTTCCCTCTATCTCTCTCTCTTTTTAAATTTTTTAAGTTCATCTTAAGATCCATTTGAAACAATTTCTTAGCTAAAGAACCACCTCTAACCATGACTTAAACGCCTTTGATAAAGCAGAATGGAGATAGCAAATTCATGTTCCTCGCTCCATGTAGTAAAAAAAAACAGCTAGTTGAGTTAAACATTTTTATTTTTTTGGAAATGGAACAAAGTTGAACTTATAAACTTAAATGCTAAAAGAAATTCTCAATGTTTACAATCTGTGTGACCATTGAGGTTATATACTGTGTTATGTAAACATATGCAAGCATTACGGTTAAAGTAGTTTTCCTCTTGGTGTTGGCATGGACTATTTGTCTGTCGAACTTTGGTATTTGTGATTTATAGGTTGTGACATAGCGTCATGCTTGTTCTATTCTGTTTATATTTTGATTATCATGAACCAACTTTTTGTTACATTTATTTACAAGAGCTTTAAACTTCTCCAAGTTCTAATCTCTCAAACCTCCTTCACTTTCAACTAAAATTCCTTAAGTTAGTTTGAAAACTTCAAATTACCAAAGTTTAGGAGAGAACCTCCTTCACTTTCAACTAAAATTCCTTAAGTTAGTTTGAAAACTTCAAATTACCAAAGTTTAGGAGAGAAGCCTGGTTTTCAGTCTTGCATGATATTGTCCACTCCAACAATTACTTCTTGGCACGTAGAATACTTGATATTGTCCACTCCAACAATTACTTCTTGGCACATAGAATACTTGATGTACCCCTCCAACTAAAATTCCTTATATACCATCTTTTTCATAAGGACATTTTCTTTATGAGAAAAAGAGACATTGGTACTAATGATATCAACGAAGAGAGCATGCCTTTAAAAAGCTTCGAGAGGTAAAAGGAGATAAAGAAAGGCTCCGGGATCATGTAAACAACGCAAGCATTTATACCAAGATGCTGAGACCAATGAAGGTAACATGCTAGGAAAAGTGTAATTGATAGTTCCAAGAAAGGAGAATATCATCTTAGATTTTGAGTGAATATCGTACATTATACTAATAAAAAAAATTGTTGTAGTCAATGAAGTGTGTTGATGCTCAGAAATGATGGATCATTGGGCATGGACCACTGAACCACAAATGCCCATTCATTTGGCACATGAATGGACCACAATAACACAAATGTTATTTCTGATCTTATTCTTTGCAATGGAATTCCATACTGTCAAAACATCACTTCTGTAACTCAACTTGTCCCACCAAATTCAACCACTTGTCTATGTTCACATAGCAGTATCATCCTCAACAAAGTAAAAAAAAGCTTCTTGTTACATTGCTTAACACATGAAGTTTTGGTGGTCCTTTGTTACTTTGTTGATGTTTAGGCTATTTTATTCTGAAAAAGCCAGAGGCAATGGCCTCAGGCATGCTTTGAACAATATCATCCTTTGTGAAGGAAAAAGAAGGCTTCCTAATTACTATGCCCAAAAAATAAAAAATAAAAAAATAAAAGAAAAAAAACCTTTGGAGGTCCCCCCCTTGTTTGTTTCTACTGTTGCTAGCATTTATATTGTGAAATTTCAGTACCATTAGCACATGGAGCCATGGATGAGAAGCCCATATTGATTTTATAACAGAAGTGTACCACATGCTAACAAAGTTTTTGCCTTTTTGTCTGTAAGGGTAAGCACTTTCTTTCTTTCTTTCCTTTTTTTTTTTCCTTTTTTCACTCATTCATATTTCATTAAGCATTTGCATTTCTTTATTAGGATCTTTTGACTCAATGTTTAATATTTAATATGTTCTTGAATCCTTTTTTTTGTTTAACATTTTATAACTGGAAGTGATATCTGCTGATGATCGGGACTTGCAGTGCCAATGTAGAAATGGTTGATTAGGAAACTATGAAGAATGGAGAATCAATCTCGACAAAGAGTAAATGAATCAAACTGATCGAAACAATCGTAACCCCATTATGGGGCGAGCCTCTCATAGAGGCAAGTGAAGTAGATAGATAGGCTGCGAAAAGAGAAGAAAGCCAGCGAGTGGAAAACTAAATCTCAGTTGCAGAAGGTAACAAATAGTCATCTAAAGAATGCAACGGTCCGAAAATTGACACTGATACAAAAGAAACGAATAGCTACTTTTGAGAAGTAAAGTTCAAAGAATGAACTTATCAAAAATTGCATTCGCAAAGGATCCCGTGCAATTAGTTTTTTAATCCAAAGGAGCTCATAGGCTTGATCCCATAATCACAGTTAGCATCAAATCATTGAAGTTTCAGTTGAAACAAGTGCTCTATGGGCGTGAATTTATGGTACACGAACAGGCGTTTAATCCAAAAACCTAAGTATTGAATTGTTGTTCTTTCAATGGCCTTATCAAAAGGATCAACCCTTCAATATATATACAAAAAAATATGAGCAAGAGGAATAAATACTTACAGCTAGGGCAAATTTCTTTACTGCTGCTAGTGGGTTTTAGAGGCGACGGAACAACGGCGTGGAGGCGTTTTTGCTTGGAGTAGTCTTTGAGGTGAGGCGTCTTTGTAGTGGAGCAGCTTCAAGGTTCTGCAAGCGTTTTCTTCAAGTGGAGCACGAAGGACTGAAGTGGAGCATGGGTTTTGTTCAAGGTTCTGCAAGCGTTTTCTGCAAAGAGGAGAATGGGTTTTCTTCAAGTGGAGGCGTTTTTTGTAAAAACGCCTCCACTATTTCTCCACTTTAGTAGAGGCGTTTTTACAAAAAACGCCTCTACTAGGGCATGCAACTCTGGGAACGCCTTTCACACTAAAGGCTGTCTATGTGGACAAATCTAACGCCATGTGGACGCATATGTGGCACACATGTGGCAAAACACTATTCAAAGTTGGGTATATTAAAAATAATTCTGGCAAGTTAGGTAGTTTAAAAATAATTTATTTTTTTATATTATTTAAAAAAATCCTTTTTTCGGGGGTACCATTGTTATGAATAAATTTTTTATTATTTTATTTTTGTTATAAATAATGATATTAAAACATCGAATGCATTTATAACCCTTTTAATATTTAATATTTTATATTTTATAACATTTAATTTTATAATATCTAAATTAATAAAATTATTTAAATATTATTATTATAAGTGATATAAACCTCAATTTTATAAAAAATCATATAAAAAGGTCTTGTGTCCTGTACAAATCATCAACAAAAAAAATAATTCTCTCTTGAAATTTTTTCTTTTCTTTAATGTTTTTAAGTTTTCTTTTTATTCTCTTGAAGAAATTTTTGTATTTTTTAATTTGTTATAGTTTGATTCATAACACGTTACCAACACGATCTCGTTTTTCAAGATCAACTTCGAAGATACAAGAGTTTGAAAAGAAAAAGCGTTAAGGCATATTTTAATTTATGTGATTAAATATTTGAGTAGTACAATCTTTGTACATATATGTATGATTGTTTATATATAATATTATTTACTATTAACTATATATACTGTCAATTGACTAAGAAAATATACTATGTAGTTGCGTCTAGTACGATCTTTTATATCAAAAATCAAAAGTAAAATAAATAATTTTATTTAATATTTTATTGATTGATTATGTTCTATTCTTGATTTTTATAAATAATACTATAAGTTTGGGTTGATAATAGGTAAGTCTTGTCCCAAATAAAGCTAAATATTGAAAGGAAGATGTGTTATACTATCTTAGGAGGTCGGTTACTCTAAGTAGACTCAGTTTCACCGCCCTTTCATAAAGGTTGTCTTACCAATTCATACAAATAGTACATTTTGATTAAATATCATGATGAAAACATATATGTAATTAATATTATTTATTATTAACTAAAATATATATAACTTATTTATTTGATTAAAATAGATTAAAAAATATTTTAAGAAATAATTGTTTAAATAGTCACATTCTAATATATTTTATATATCTTGTGAAGCAACATGTCAAATCTTACAAAGTTAGAATTTGTGGCACATGATATTTCAAGCAAAAATTATTTATCATGGATTTTGGATGTTGAAATTTATCTTGATAATGAGTCTTGGAGACACCATCAAATAGAAAAATAATGAGTCATTGCAAAATCTTGCCAAGGCAATAATTTGTCTTTGTCACTATCTCCATGAGGGATTGAAAATTGAGTAGCTTATAATAAAAGATCTACATGAATTGTGAAAATGTTTGAAAGAAAAATATAATCACCAAAAGACAATAATTATTTCAAAAACTTGTTATGACTGGATGCATCTTCGATTACAATATTTTAAAAATGTGAGTGAGTATAAATCCGCGGTATGTAGAATTTGCTATCAATTATTACTATGTGGAGAAAAGATCACTAATGATGATATGCTAGAAAAAAATATTTTTCACTTTTTATGCCTTAAATGTGCTATTGCAATACTAGTATCGAGAGAAAGAATTTAAAAAATATTCAGAGTTAATTTTCTGTCTTTTTGTAGCTGAACAATATAACGAGCTATTAATGAAAAATCATGAAGCTCGTTTAACTGCTTCTACTCCATTTTCAAAAAACAAATGCAATAGCATCAAATAATACTGGACATGGAAGAAGTTATAGTCATGGCCGTGGTCTTAGACATGGTTAAGGTCGACATGCATATCGTGGTAGTTATGAAAACTCTTCTTATCATAAATATGATATCAACCACCAAAAGTGAAAAAGTAATGTGAAGAAAAAACAAAAAGGAAAAATGAGTTTCAAAGAACTATGAAAATATATGCTACAGATGTCATATGAAAGGACATTAGTCACGTACATGTCATACGTTAAAACATCTTGTTGAACTTTATTAAGTATCATTGAAAGAAAAGGTAAAAAAATGTGGAGACAATTTTTGTTTTACAAAATGATGACATTGGTCAAAGTCCTCATGACATGACACATTTAAATGTAACAGATTTCCTTAAAAATTCAAAAAGAAGATATAACTGAACGAAGATGGATTTTGAGCTTTTATTTTCATTTGATTATGTGTATCATTTTTTGTATGTTTGTTTTCAATATGTGGTACTTTTGTATATTTAATTTAGTGTATTTTTCTAGCATATATATATATATTTAAGAAAGCATTTCTTACGAATATTTATTTTATTTTAATGAAAAAATATGAATATTTATGATCAAAATTTAGTTGGAATCAAGATCAAAGATAAAGATATTGTCTTGTAGACAATGCTACGACACATACCATATTTATAAATTAAAAATATTTTTCTAATTTTTTATGCAAGAAATTAATGTTAGCATAATATTTGGTAGTAAAAAACTTATTAAAGGCTCCGGAATAACTAATTTATTGTCACATGAAGGAACAAAGATTATTATAAAAAATTCACTACTCTCTATTAAGTCTTGAAGAAATTTATTAAGTTTTAAAAATATTAAGAAAAATAAATATCATATCAAGACAATTAATAAAGAAAATATTGAATACTTTTATATTATAAGTATGGTATCGGGTAAAAAACATGTCTTAGAAAAATTATTTGATTTTTCTTATGGTTTATACTACACAAATATTACATTAATTGAGATAAATGTTATACTAAACCCGAAGTTTACTAATGTAAATATTTTTAATAATTGTCATAACCGGCTAGGACATCCCGGTCTTATAATGATGCAAAAAATCATTAAAAATTCATATAGACATTTACTTAAAAACCAAAAGATTCTTAACCTAGTGAATTTTTATGCACTACATGTTTTCAAGTAAAGCTTATTATTAGACCATCACCAATTAAGGTTGGAATTGAGTCTCCTGTATTTTTAGAACGTATACAAGGTGACATATGTGGGTCCATTCACCTACTGTGTGGACCATTTAGATATTTTATAGTTTTAATTGATGCATCTACAAGATGGTCACACGTGTCTTTATTATTAACTTGTAACATGATTACGAGATTGCTTGCTCAAATAATATGGTTAAAAACCCAATTTCTAGACTATCCGATCAAGAAGTTATGTCTTGATAATTCTAGTGAGTTTACATCTCAAACTTTCAATCATTATTGCATGTCAGTTGGGATTATTGTTGAGCATCACGTTGTTTATGTTCATATACCAAATGGTTTAGCATAATCATTTATTAAGTGTCTCTAATTAATAGCTAGATCATTGATTATGAGTGTAAAACTCTATGTTTCTATATGAGGACATGTTATTTTACATGTAGTAGCTCTTATACGCATCAGACTAACAAATTATCATAAATTTTTCCATTTGTAATTGGCATATAGTCGGGAGCGAAATATTTTCCATCTAAGAAATTTTGGATGTGCAGTATATGGTCCAATTGCTCTACCACAATGCACTAAGATGGGTTCTCAAAAGAGGTTAGGTATATATGTTGGATATGATTCTCCATCGATAATTAAATATCTTGAATAAGTGATTAGAGATATTTTTACATCATGGTTTGTTGATTGAAACAATTAGAAAAAGAAATAAATTGGAATGTTCATTATTATCTCAATTGGATCCTCGAACAAAACAGTGTGAATATAAAGTTCAAAGGATAATTCATTTAAAAATATTATAAACAAATTGTCAGATGCATTCACTGATCTTAAAAGATGGACTAAATCTTATATATTGGCTATCAATACTTCAGCTCATATTGAAGTCCCTGAAAGACAATTTATTGCAAATGAATCTAAGACAAGCCAGAAGCGTGGCAAACTAATTGATTCCAAAGATAAAAATTCTTAAAAAAGAAAAGGAGTAACTCATAAGTATGTCCAAATAGATGAAGTAGATACTCCTGAAGAAATTAGTGACGTAACTAATAAGGAAACCCCAAAAGAGATACATGTACTTGAAAATAATGAAGAAATCTCGATTAGTTATGTCACAACGGGGATGAGATGGAATAAAAAAGAAAAGGTTGTTAATGATGTCTTTGCATATAAACTAGTGTTTGATGTTTTGAATAAAAGCAAAGATCTTGAACCTAAGTCTGTTGAAGAATGTCGTAAAAGACATGACTGGCAAAAATGAAAAGATACAATCCAGGTAGAATTAGACTCACTCATAAAATGAAATGTTTTTGGACCTATAGTCCAAACACCTGAAGGTGTGACCCATGTAGGGTATAAATGGGTTTTGTGCCTCGAGAAGATGACGAAAAACCACTTTTGAAGCATCATATCTTAATGTCATTGGTGCATTAATGTATCTTACTAACAATACAATACCCTGATATAACATTTTTTGTGAATTTATTAGCAATATATAGTTCTTCACCTACCAAAAGACATTGGAATGGCGTTAAACATGTATTCAGATATCTCCAAGGCACAATTGATCTGAATTTATTTTATTCAAACAAATATCGAGAGCAATTAGTTGGTTATACATATGCAGGGTATTTATCTGATCCTCATAAAGCAAGATCTCAGATAGGCTATGTATTCATATATGACAGTATTGCTATATTTTGGAGGTCTATCAAACAAATATTAGTTGCTACATCATCAAATCATGCTAAAATATTAACAATTCATGAGGCAAGTCGAGAATGTGTTTGGTTAAGATCAATGATTTAACCTATTGAAAGGACTTGTAGTTTATCTTTAAAGAATGATACTGTAAAAATATTATATGAAGATAATGCTACTTGCATCACGCAACTAAAAGGAGGATACATAAAGGAGATAGAACAAAACATATTTTCGTCAAAGTTCATCTTCACACATAATCTTCAAATGAATGGTGATATTGAAGTTTAACAAATTCGTTCAAGTGACAATTTGATAGATATGTTTACAAAGGCTTTACCGGCTACATTATTTAAAAAGTTTATTTATAACATTGGGATGCAATAACTTAGAGATCTTAAATGATATTATCAACAGGGGATAATAAAGAAGAGTTGTTGATTAGTGCACTGTATTCTTTTTCCCTTAGCTTAGGTTTTGTTCCACTGAGTTTTCTTTATAATGTTTTAACGAGACATTCCTAACAACATCATAAGACTCCATAAGAATATGTATTTTTTCTTTTTTAGATTTTTTTTACATTGAGTTTTATCTAGTGAGATTTTAATGAGGTATATTATTATATAAAAGGCATTTAAATGGAGAGTGTTATAAATAATAATATTGAAACATTAAATACCTTTGTAACCCCTTTAATATTTAGTATTTTGTAACTTTTATTCTCATAATGTCCAAATTAATAAGATTATTTAAATATTATCATTATGAGTGATGTAACCTACATTTAAAAAAAATTATATAAAGGAGTTTTGTTGTAACAACCTCGAATTTTGTAATCTATGTACATTAAAAATAAAAAAATTTTGAGAATTATATAACTTATGCCAAGGATAAATAAATAAAATAAATTTTGAGAATAATATAACTTAAAGAGATTTAAATTAGATATTCATTAATCATAAAATGCTGAATTAATAAATTGGATAAATAAATAAAATAGGTAAATAGATAGACAATCACGATTATGAAATAAACAGGTACATATTAAACCGAAGTTCAAATTTTGGCGGAGCCGAGCAGGAGAGACGGGAATTCGACACCAGAAAATTTTGGATTCGTGAAGAAGGGCGGTGAGGAGAGAAATCTGGAACGGTCTCGGAGTGTGTTGGCGGTGAGCAGGAGAGGTTCGAGAATGGTCTCTGTTGGCTATAAAAAGGGGAAGACGATCGAAGGAGACGAGCTGCGGAGGGGTGGGATATTGGTCAATGAACTGAACCGGTGCGATTGAAGAAGAAGAAGAAGAAGAAGAAGAAGACAACTGAAGAGGAAACGAAAACGTTTGGAAAGCTTGGTTACTTAAGGAAAACGGTAGTAGACAACAGTAAGAAGGAGCATGCAGACCGTTTTGATTGAATTGAGGAAACCAGAGTTTCCATCGAAAATTCTGGGTTGGAACGGAAAAACAGAGCACGACCGGCAGTGGTAGCTGAACGTGAGCATTGGAGGTTCTGGATAAATTGGGTTCGGTGCTGCGATCAAGAACGGGGGGAATGGCAGTGGAGATGGAGCTTAGCTGAACGCATGGCAAGATCGAAAGATTGAGGCAGCTGATTTTCAGTTGAACAGAGTATGGTTACACCGTAGAGGAAGGAAAACAGGGGAGGTAAGAAACTAAAATTTAATTTCATTCCTCTGGTTTGCGTTGAATGAACACAGTTGAGATAGTGGAGTAGTTGATCAGTGAGGTTACAGATCATGAATCATGTTGGTAGTGTGATTGAACATAGGAACCAGGAGACTTTGAAATTCTGGGTTTTCTATCAAAGGAAGCACAAATTTAGTGTGTGTGGGAATTGAAGATTGGCCTTGAATAACGGTGGAGCTGGAACGAAACGGAGGGAAAAACTCCTGGTCCAATTTGCAGCACAGTTCCGATTTCAGTGTGAAAGTGGAATTCTGGCGTTGCATAAATTGAAAGAGAAAAGGAACCAGAATTCTGGCTTGGGGACGAAATAGACAGGAAAGAGAGGAATCATAAATCTGGTAGCAACATCTTTCATCAGCTCGTGGGTGACCAAGACAACGAGGTAAGAAAGTAACAAAAAATTTTGATAAATGTTATTTCGGTATGTTTAGCAAACAATGAAGCTATAGAAAAGTCTACCAATATAACTTGAATTAGAATCTAATATAATGCAAATAAATTGATATGAATTGATTAGAATAATAAAGTTTTGATAAACTTACTCATCTTATAATGACAAAATACTAAAGTTTGAGGAACAAAAATTAACTAAAGAATTTCTATTTATTTATTTAAGTATTTAAATTAAGTAGAAAACAAATTAAAAAAGTACCTATTCATTTAAGTGGTTAAGTATTTAAATTAGGAAAGTAAATGAAAAAAAATTATTTGAATTAACACTATAAAATAATCTTAGCAAAACCCTAATAATAGAGAGAGATTAAAAATCTCAACTCCGAATAAGACTAAAAACTTGGCAAATAGAAGTCTTATTTTGTTCGTAATTATTCTGTAAATGATTTAACTATAATAAAAAGAATACGAAATTAAAGAACACTTAATTTACTAATGGTATGAAGAGATCTCCAAAATTGTTTAATTCATCAAGAAAATTATTAATAAGGAAATTAATAGAAAATATAGATTGAGAAGTCATCATAATATAATTATGTTTGCAGATAAATTTTCTAGGACGATTGCTAACGGTGAAGAGGCAGAAGAACGTCTAAAAGTTCAGGTGGGCGTGATTTCCTCTCTCACCCGTATTATGCGAATTTTTAATTCAAAGCATTTTGTCTGGTAGCTTAGAATAAATCATACTACGAAATTGTCTTAAATTGATTGTCTTATGTGTTCGATAAATTGATTGTCTTATGTGTTCGATAAATTGATGCCTTATTATTAGATTTCATGACATGCATTCCTAGGAATTATATGGAAATTTTTCATTCATTCAGTTTATTTGTCATGAAGCTTCAACATATCTCTTAATCGCTTAGATGCTACGTATGCGTTGAATTCATGTGTCTGTTTGTTACAAAATTAAAAAAAAGATTAAAGGATCATTAAGAATCCACGTATCGGGTCGAGATGACATCTCCTATATGTCACCGTTCGAGACTGTCGTGCCGCAAGGCGGATCGTAGGGATTCCCAACCGTAGCTGTTGGTTACAGCTAGTAGTCTTTGGGAGTTAGTACGAAGTTGCAGGAAGTACCTTCTTTTAGGCTATAACACTAAGGACTTGACTGATTTTAGATAATTTTTCGAGACTTTCTATGATTAGACGAGATCACAAGGAATACTGAGAGACATCTCAACCTTCTTCTGGTCTTAGACTACAACTAAAACAAATAAATGTTAGAAACGCATAATGTGTGTAAGTGTTTGAAATGTTTTGAATTTGGTTTGTATAATGCTTATGATGTATAAGAATGATCCACTGGGCTTTCGAGCTCACCCAATAATTATTTTACAGGTAGCCACAGAGACGAAACTTGACTAGACGTCGCCTTCCACTGATTGGTCTTGTTTTTAAAACTGTTGGGTACTAGTCTCTCTTTTTGCTAATATATGTAAGTTTAGTAAGTATTTTGATTTCCCTTTTTGCTTTACAGACGATATGTAATCGAACGTTTTGTGAATGTACAAATGAAAACTCTTTTGTGACTAACGTTTTAAGACTAGTTGGAGTTTTTGAACAAAATTTTTGCTCTGCTGCATGTTTTGTTCGTGTTTATGATTTAATCTTAATTATCTTATTTAGATAAAAGTATTATTACATTGAAGTAAGATATTCATTTGACGAACCAGAATCTAATTTTGTATATAATTTATTTGTGAAATTATGAAAGAATTAAGTAGCATTCTGATTTTCAGCGGACGACGATCCCCTCGTGAGATAGCACGTGAACGAAGGTCCGGTCGAAATTCGGGGTGTTACACTTGTGTCTCACAGAAATCATAAACAAGAAGAACAATTTGCTCTTCAAATTCTTTCTTCTCTCTAGTATTTTTCAGTTTTCTTCCTCTTTTCTTGAAAAAATTTTTGTATTTCTCATTTTATTCTAGTTTGATTAATAACAATTTTTTATTTTTCCTAATATTGCACCATTTCACTTTCAAAGTGGCTTTTTTTTTAACCTTTGTCTACTATCTAATATTGCAACCCATTTACACAATATATTTAACATTTTTCATGATTTAGTTCTTTTATATAATTTTACAATGGCATAAATATTTTCTAACGGCTCATTTTTACGTAAAAGTTATCCTATGTGCAAGTCTATTAATTTTATGTAAATTAAAATTAAAATAAAATGAATAGGTAAATATGCTAATATTAAAAAAATAGTAAACTTTGAAGTGGATTATTTTCATTAAAAAAAATCTTATCATTTTATCATTTTTCTTATAAAATAATTAATAAAATATTTAAATAACTATAACTTCTTTCTTTGGACTCCAATTTTAATGATTCAAAATGTGTGAAAAAATCTTTTTGAATTTTTTAAACGTAGTGTCTTGTATTACTTAAACATGAGTCAAAACGAGAATATTATAATAATTTAAAAATAACTAATTAATTGATATTGACTTATGATTGCTAACCTATTTTAAATGACATAACTTTTTTATTTGAACTTTAATTTGAATAACTTAAAATATATTAGAAAACAATAACAAATATCTGTTTTGTCAATTACTTAAATTAAAATTAAAATGCAAACTTATAGCTCTTTGAAGTATCTAACCTGTTAATTAACTTAATCTTCAAGTTAACAAACCGATCAAATGATGACTATTTTAGCAAAATTTAAAACAAAACAAAAAAAAAATCTTGACTTGTTCAACTCAAATTTAAAATAAGAATATTAGACCTATAAAATAACTAATTGATTGATTAACTCAGTCGCCAATTAATGACCAAGTTAAATGATAAATTTAAGTTAATAAATTGTCATAATTTTCTTGCTTTATTTTTGACTTTAGTGATTCAAGTTATGTTAGATGTAAGATGAAGAGATCCTTTTAACACTTCTTGAATCATTCAAATTTGATAAAGTAACAAAATTATGTTCATTTAAGGTAGCTAATTGGTTAGTGTTAACTTGAAAACAAATGGTCAATTAGCTATTTCAAATAACCATGACATTTTTATTTAAGTTTTGATTTGAGGAATTTAAGATGAATTGAGCATACTTTTTTGTCTTTTTTTAATACATTTTGAGGTGTACAAATTGAAGTTAAAATAAAAAATATATGGCTATTAAAAAAATATCAAATTAGCTAATTAGTTTGTTATTTTAAAAGTCACAATTTTTTATTTAAATTCTAATTTGAATTATCCAAATAGTATTAAAAATAATACAAGAAAGACTTTTTCAGACATCTTAACTCTTCAAATTAGAGTTAAAATAAAAAAGTTATATAGCCAAAAAACCAAAAAAGATTTCAATACACATGTGAAATCTCTTCAAAGAAGAAAATGAAATTTGGCTGAGTCAAAGCAATGGAATGATCAAGATTATATCAATGTGACATGTTTGTTAAATTCGTTTGGGACTATAGAGTACTTTTTCCATTTTTTCCATAGATTTTGTAATAGCTGATAATTTTGTACAAAATTCGGTGAACGAAAGTAAATAAAATAATTCGACTTCAAGAAATTTATAATATTTTTGGATATAAATTATGTATGTTTCAAGGTATGAAATAAAGTAGGAAAAATGAAATTTACTAAGAAATTTTTGTGCAATTTTAAGGTATCCAAAAATGAATAATATATATATATATATATACAATGCAAAAAAATTGTAAAAAATTACAAAAAAAAACTGTAGAAAAACCTTAAAACATATTGCTTTAACTGGTCTACTTTGGGAAGCAGCCAAAATCTAACAAATATGAAAATTTTTCTATCCGAAAACACTCAAAAATTACAAATCCTACACTTGGAGACTCTATATAAACCCTCTCCCCTCTCATTCTTTTTAATCCCAGCAAAAACTGATAAGACCCTTCATATTCTCTCTGTCTCTCTCTTGGTGTCTCATTTTTCTTTGTTGAGTTGTTCTAAACAACCAATGAAATAGTAACGACGGGTTGTTCTACAAATCTAGTGTAAGCAAGGAAAAAGATTTGAGAGGAACTTAAAAAAGTTCAGAAGTAAGTGTTTTTGAGGTAAAAATGATTTTTAAGTTTTAATTTATTATTTTGATTTAAATAATGCTTGTACGAATGTATGCTTAAAATTTATATGATTATATATGTCATATAGAATGTGCATGATTAGGTTTGCATAAATATTTATGCATGATCTATGATATTATGTTCCATGTTGTAATGTTGCTATGCTTTTGCTACTTTAATTGTTATGCTTTACATTAAATTAAAAAGATTAATAAAGATTATAACCACGTACTGATAGGATGACAAATTTTCATTATGAGTATTCCAATCTGGAGTTGTGAAAACAAATAAAGGGTTTGGATTTGACCCTACCTCTATTAGGATGAGTTTGAGTGTCAGCAATGAACCTCTCTCCCTTGGGTTGAAGTACTAGGGTGTATTTTCCTTCGAGCTTTAATGTCAACTGAAATAATATACTGTTTGAATCATCTATTTTTTTTTTAAAAGTGATTGATATGCATGCTTTATTTTTTTTTTGAATTAATAAATTAAATATTTGAGATGACCCACTAGGCTTTTTAGCTCACCCATTTCTCTTTAATATTTCAAGAAATTAATTATCAAGACAACATGAGGGTTACTTGGATTAAAATTTTTAATTAATTATGGGGCATGTTGGCTCAATTTGTTGTTTTTGAATTTTCGCTATAATGAAGATTCAGAGCTTTGTACTTTTTTTGTTTATTGATTAATAATATTGAAGGATTTTCTTTTCTCAATATTAGTCTTGTTGAATTATTTGAATTAAATTAAGTTGAGCACTCAGAAAGTATCATAGCTTTGAGACATACAAAGAAAAAGGTTAATATGACACGGATCCGCCTCCCGAGTGGCCCAACATTCAAAAAAAGAAAATGGGGGTAGTGTAATAATTACGCCCTCAGAGCCACACGAGCCCGAGTTTAGGAGGCGGGATGTTACAGATTTATATGCTATACCATATCATGCATTATCCTTATTTATTGCATGTTTTAATCAAATAGGTACTTTCATATAATTAATCAAAATTATTTTGATCTATTTGGTTTGTATGGCTTGATAAAATGATTTTAAATGCAATGTTCTTACATTGTCTCTCAAAACTATACTTGTTTCAAAAACATTAACAAACTTTGATAGTGGAATTACATTTTGACTTACTTTTGCATGAATACTGTTTATCATTTGTTTGAATTTTAATTTAACCAAATTACATATTTACAAGAGTAGTTTCAAAGTAAATTGTTTTAGAAAAAATTTGAAAAGTAAAAAATGCACTTGTATATTGTTTTTGGAGACACAAAAATGTTTCATCACAGATATGTGCTTCTATTACCAGTTCCATAGATATTTTGTAAATATCAAATAAGACAAGGTTCCTCTTAGAAATACCTCTACAATGATATATAAAGTGTAAGATTTTTTGAAGAGATAGAAGCGACTTCCTTTGAAAGCCGCTCTACCTTGAATGCCACTATTTTGAGCTAAAATAAACTTTTTTCCAAAAAGCAGAAAAACAAATTTTTATACATATTAAAGGCTTTCACTCTTTTCAAGTTGGAACATGTTTCCTTTAAAAATTGCATTCCCTCAAAAAATCTCTGGAGAGTAGTTTCTCTGATATAAACGTGTCTCGTCTTAGAAGCTTGTTTCTCTTTCTATGTTTCATATAAAAAGGATTCTTTACCCTCCCATTTCAAACTTTTGAACTTCTGTAAATCTAAGAACTTGTAAATTATTGTATGCAATTTTAAGTTTTCAATAGCAACGGGTTTTATAATGCTGTAAAGGTTTTAAGTTCTTAAATCATTTTTGGGTTTAAGTAAAAATATCAAAGAGTACTAATTTTCAAATCTTGATTTTGTTCTTTTCGCTACCCAAAGTTTACAAAACTTTTGTGATTCAGATTTTCCTTTTTGGAATATCTATTGAATTTTGACTTTTAATTAGTTAATTTGTTATTTTTCAAGTTAAGGGCTCAAGAGTATTTTATATTTTGAGTTCAAATTTTATTCCGTATCTGGGGGTTAAATGTATACAAGGTTGTAGTATCTTTAATTGTGCACTTTATTTCATATTCTTTTCCAGTCAAGAAAAAAAAAATGCTTAACTTCTTATTCAGCTTGTATAAGCGTTAAATATCCAATAGTTGTACATTCATGAGAAGCGACACATTCAAGCTTTTATGTTTCAACTTATATTTTTTGTGAATTTGAAAGTGTGATTAACTCGGATTACCATTTTTAAATGAACTTTTGACTGCCACTAATTTTTTTTTTAAATTATATACATATCATTATTTTTAAAATATTGACCCTCTTACCTTTATTTTATCTTGTCAGCTTCTACTTAGGCACCATGTAATCGTTGATATGGTATACATAATTTTTAATTATATCAAAAATAATTTTTTTATAAATATAAAAATATTTTCATTAAAGACACCTTTATAATGTCTTCTTGGTACATCTTTCTTTTTTATCAAATAAAAAAAATTACTTTTTTTTGAAGGTATTTTTAATAAAGACGACTCCAATTTTGTAAAATAAAAAAAAAATTATCAAGAAGATGTATTCAAGTTTATGAAAAAAAATTCTTTTTGTTATTTTTATTGCGATTGGGGATTGCCTGTACTAGCGTTTACATGATGCTCGGGCAAAAGCTGACAAGACATACTAAAGCCAAAGAGTCAATACTTTAAAAATAATGACATTTATATAATTTTTTAACGGCAATCAAGTAAGAAGCTATTTAGAAATGGCATTCACATTAAATCATTGAGGCGCTGTCTTAAGCCCGAATGGTGATAGGTTTCTCTCTCTTGAGTTTACAAAAGGACAAAGTGTACGGGTCTGACAAGTGGTAAATCAACTGTTTGGGTTTGATATATTCTAATGATTTTCATCAAATTTTTAAATGATCATATGATTTTATGATGCAAGCATCTTTTTCGTTATATTTATCAATTTGTCATTGCTCTTTTCAATTCCCATACAATAAATAAAACAAATTTGTCCAAGTTAGCCAAAATTCTCAAATTAAAAAGAGAAGAGAGAGAGAGAGAGAGAGAGAGAGAGAGAGAGAGGAGGTGGGGAGGAAACCTCTAGTAGTCCAATTATTTTGAGTTTCGAAAACAAGTTATTTTCTATATTTCCACTCACCATCTTTCAGGTTTTCTAGTAGTAGATCTGAGGACAAACAACTAATTTTCTGACACGAATTTCTAGCAACATATAGAAAAAGTAAAAACTAATTTCAGGCACAAGAAGAAAGAAACATCATCAAGTTGGCAAATTCCGACAAGCAGATTGAACTTTAGATTCCAACTGAGATACATGTTTATCTAGCATTGAGATTACTGCTTCAAATTCTGTCAGTTGCTGATCTATAGCATCAATCTGCTTCACATATTCATCAAAGCTGCTGTTTTTAGTCTTCAACTGCTCAACAAATATTCTTAATCCAGAAGCTAGATCGCCAAATCCTTTGTATTCTTCTGCTACTAAGCTGTTCATTTTTTCCAGAAGTTCAAGATGGTTACTTGTGCCCTGACAAAATAAGAACAAATTCAAGTTGTAATTTATATGAACAAGTCATTTTGACCCCTTCTCTCCAACAAATGCTTGCTACATTCATTTTCCAACAAAATCTTGGAAACTACGGATACATCAAGCAAATCTTCAGTCATATTGTACAAAAAAGATGAATAATTGGTTTTTACTAAAATTTGATTTTATGAAGTAAGCTTTCCCAAATAGATATTGGCAATCCAGAACTTAAAAATGTACAAATTCTACAGTTATAGAGTTGAACAAGATAAATTCTTGAGAAATTGTCCAACGATCAGTGTTTTTTTTTTTCCTCTTCTCGTTGGAGGTATTTGGATGGGACTTCATAAGGTATGGCTCACTGATTGTGAACAGAAAATTAGGAAGAAAATTCAGTCCAACTGTTTGAGAAATAACATGCCATGCCAAGCAATAGTCAAGCATAGAAACAAAAGACATAAAATTTTATGCCTTACATTAAACCACCAAGATAATACTATCATGAATAGGAAATGTATTGCCAAACTGGTAAACTCATGTTCAATTTTGTTGAACTTTCCCATATCATCATTTTTTTTTTGTTTTTTTTTGTGAAACAGAAACTAATATATTAATTATGAAAGATAGGTACAAAACGGCCAGATGAGGTATCCGGTGTTAGTTTTCATCATGCATACAATGCGCTATAAGAATAGATTGGAGGATTGAACCTCCTTTACATAACCAGTCCGAAAAACTATATCCTAATCCTAGCTTTGAAGTAGAGAT